>CM076583.1:256409958-256615979 GCA_034641835.2 Pinus albicaulis | reverse complement strand
ACAAATCTGGAAGATGGTTTGCAGATTCAGTATGTGTGGAGACAACAGATCCAAAGGAGGGTGGAACCTGAGCAGAAGATTGAGCATGCAGAAGAAATGTGCCATATAAAGAATGGATTGACATGCAGAGGAGTTGATTTTAGTGGAGTTTCCATAGAGTTTTAGACAAAGATCTGAAAAAACCTATAAAAAATTAGTAAATGGACTATTAGTGGCTGATTTTTTACCCTAGTTCAGTCATCTATAGATTGTTAGAAGTATGATAAGAGGAGTAGTTCATATTTGTTCATATATTGGACAACAAAGATCAAATTTTCAATACACAAGAATAGTGATCTTGAGATCACTCAAACCATTGTTAGGTGGCAGATTTGAAGAGCCCTAGATGAAGAAAATATTGTGGGCCCTAGATCAGTAAAAATAATTGACTATGGTTGGGCAGATTGATGGTAGGCCAAGTGCAGTTGGAGGGTTGTTAGGTTACTGTCAAAGAAGAGCCCTGACTCTTGTTCTGGTGAAGGACAACAAAATTGGTAGAAGAGAAGGTGTATAGGGCCTAAGGATGTGCAGACTTTGAAGGACTAAAGTAACAGTCAAGTGGGCCAACCAACTAGCCCTAGTTCACTATATTGTGGAGGATTGATTCAGTGAGAAGAAGGGCAACCTACATAGCCCTGGACTTCTCATCTTGGAAATGTAGTGTGGGCAAAGTGGGCATACCAAAGATTTGTTCACAAATGGAATTGTGAAAAACTTGTTACCACTCAAACTAGTAGTGGATCTAAAAGGGGTTCCTAAGAGGGCGGCTGCTAGGATAAGGGAAACGATGGAGGCTTAGCCCATTGTCACCACAGCTAAGAATCCTTGCTCTTCATGGAATTTCACCGATGGGTGGAGTCCCGGTAGTTTAGGAAGTCACTTGTAGTTTAGGAAGTAACCCTCGAAACCCTTTCCCTAAGATAAAATAAAGAGTGGGACTTGCTTTCATTTTAAGCAAGGGAATTATCTTCTAGGGAGAGAGGACAGGGATTGAAGGGTTGAGGGAAAAGAATAAGAATTATTAAGGAAGTTCTCAATCCCTAAAATCCTTTGGGAACATGGATTCCCAAATGGTCCTTAATGAAAGGCCTTTGACACCAAATGGTACCACACGGGGCCAAGTGGACCCAACCTAGGTTCGGGGATAGAATTTAGCAACCAATGATGTTCCTATCCTGGACAAGGTGGTGGGAAAGGATCAGACATGAGTTTTTACTTTGATAGGTCAAATTGATCCTACTAGGTTCTATCCTTGGGAACACCTAGGAAAAACTTGATCCTAGAGCTAGGCCTTGAGGTATTCAAAGATTCCACCATCGGAATTGGCCAAAGTTCTAAGAAGAGTGAGGGCACCCAGAAATAGAACGGCCTATAGGAAATAGAAGTTTTCCTCTAGCTATATTCATGGGAAATTGTTGCCTTAGGTGACCTAATGGGGCTAGACCTAGGGAATGTGAAAATTTCTTAATCTAAGAAACCCTACTACAGTATCTTGATTTACTTCTCCTACTTGAATTAAGTTACAATTTAATTTATGAAATATTCAATAAATTAGCGAAGTAAATAGTAAATACAACTAGAAGCCTACATACGGATCAAATCTTTTGAATAAAATGCTCATAGAAAAAGTGACGCATGGATTTTTTCACGGACAATTGCGACGATGCGGAAAACTAGTGTATTTGTTTGTGGAGGGTTTTCATTATTATGCAGTTTCTAAGTACAACAATCCTGGGCACCAAAACTGGTTCACCCAACAAAGAAATAAAAATGGCAGTAATACGTTGCTCTGAATCCCTCTACGTCAGCTTGACTAGCTTGCGTCGGCCTCTACGCTGCTCAGTAAGGGCCTGTGTCACACCTGAAGGGCTTACACTGCCCCCGTGCTGCCCTGACTGTGCCTGCGTCAGCCCTGCATGGCTCCTACTGCCTCTGTGTTGCCCTTGCTGGGCTCTGGCTGGGATGCGTGGCTCCTGCTGTCCCTGCTGCTTTGGCTAGCTGGAATGCTTAAGTAGAAAAAGAATAGGTAAGAAAGAAGGAACTAGCCAAAGGTAACACATAACAGTCATAAAAATTGAAGAAATGAAATGAAAATAGATCAATGTCCACAAATAACTGAAATAGCTCAATGGGACTAGAGAGTAAAAGCTTTGACAATAGCAATAAGTGCTTATAGCATCAGCTAAGAGAACATAGGAGACTAGTTCATGAGGTTAAAATGTTGTATAATTGTTGGCACAGGAAAACTGTAGAATTGTTATAGTAAATCTCTGTAGGTACCATTAGTTGGTGATCATCGATAATCATTTCATTTCATCAAATACCTTGATGAATGGGCCTTACAAGCTATTTGCGTAGACAAACCCCACAAAAGTTGTGTGATGGAAAAATATTCACACTATATTGAAGAAAACACCTAGCAAATAAGGATGACATTTCAAATGGGGCAAGAAACGATAGAGAGATAGACATAAAAAAATTTAAAATGCTCTGATAATATGGGCATGTGATTTCAATGGTCTCTTTGTGTGGAGGCCACATCAAATTCTAAAATGGAAAATAGGGTTGGGACCCTGTCTTGTGATGGTTAGTAGGCCACAAGGTCTGCAGTAAATACCAACACAAATGAAGGAAGTCATGCACTGGAATTTAGGGCTAGAACAGAAGTAGCTGCAAGCATAATATTGATTGAGGTAACCCTATTTTGAGGGTCATAGAGATCTTAACTTCAAGTCGAGATTCAGTCAAATAAATGCCTAGAATCTACGGATCCATATGAGCTAGGCCTAGTCTCTTAAGGAGGAAAGATTTGTTGTTTTTTCCCTGGGTGGATAATGTTTGTTCTAAAGAAAATAGAAAAAAAGTATAATTCCCTAGTTACGGTGGTTTCCTAGCATGTTTAGGCCCTTAACAAATCTGCATAGAAGAAGATGGGTTGTGACCCTCAGAGTGAGGTTTATCTCTGCAGTATAAACTACAGATCTGGAACATGGCTTGCAGAACTATTTGTGGAGATAACAGATCCAAAGGAGGGTGGAACCTAAGAAAAATAAATGTGGCATATGAAGAATGGATTGACATGAAGATGAGTTTATGTCGGTGGATTTTCCATAGATTTTTGGACAGAGATATGAAGCAACGTATAAAAATTATTCAATGGATATTTAGTGGATTATTTGTGACCCAAGTTCAATCACCTAAAAATTGTTAGAAGGAAGATAAGAGGAGTAGTTCAGATCTATTCATATACTGGACAACAAAGAAATTGATACACAAGAACAATGATTTTGGGAGGAATCAGATCATTGTTAGGTGGAAAATTTGAAGAGCCCTAGAACAGGGCAGTGTCATGGGCCCTAGAACAATAAAAGGATTGATTGTGGTTGGGAAAATTGATGGAAGTCTATGTACAGTTGGAGGGGTGTTAGGTGATTTTCAAAGAAGAGGCCTACATTCTATACTTGTGAAGGAAAACAAGATTGGTAGAAGGGCAGGTGTATTGCATATAACGATGTGCAAACTTTGAAGGACTAAAGTAGTAGTCAAGTGGGCCAACCAAATGTACCTAGTTCATTGTATTGCAGAGGATTGATTCAGTGAGAAGAAGGGAAAACTACATAACCCTATACTTGTCATCATGGAGCAGTAATATGGAAAACGTGGCTAGACCAAGGAGATGTTCATAAACAGAGTTGTGAACAACTGATCAAAGACCCTAAGTGTTGGTGACCTTGAAGGAAAAAGGAGGTAGCTAGATGGAATTTTTTTTTTAGCTGATTTCAGTAACCTAAAGGAGTTGAGCTCATTGATAGAGGCAGATTAATGAGTTTCAGAATGGGAGGCAAGAGGACCTTCCATATGTGTTCAGGACACGTGGACTGAAAGGGTTGTGTGTGGCCACCATCAACAAGTAGGTCAAGTGTTGTCTCATTCATAGATTGGTTTTCAAAGCACTAACACCAAGCCCTAGTTGTATTCCTTGTATCAATGTGATTGTAAAGGGTCATGATCCATGGTACAGGAGCTCTATCCTATTTTATCATAGTTTGTAATATAATGAAGAAGGTTTGAAAAAGTTAAAAATTTTCATGTGCACTAGTTGATTCCCTGATATGTGTATATTTTTTTGTGCACTAAAGTAGATATGTTGTGGCACTTAAGTGTGTTTGCATCAAATATTCTAAGACCAAACCAAAATTCTCATGTGTCGTGAAAATTCAAAATATTCTTTGTTCACTTAAGAACTACCTATAACTCATCCTATGCTACTCATGTCCAATCTCAACTCATGCCGCTTAACAAGTTACCAATACAAGGCTCACATTCAACTAGGGTAGTAAAACAACTTAGCAACAAAATTTACATCTTTACATGCCATATCACATGGAGAATATTAAAATGTCTTGGCACTATGTGGCACATGTTAGTATCCCCTGCATTCATTGGCATGCTTTGACACTCCCTAACACACACTACCACTCCTTGTCATACCCTGGCACTCGAGCATGCCTTAGCACTAGATAACATAAAATCTTCCCACTCCTTCCTTAGCACACCTGCAACTCACATATATTCCCAATCATACACTCTTATTCGGTCATATCCATGCATTTTTAACTATTTATCCCTTTTGTTTCCATGGCACTCACTAACGCTCCCTGGCATGCATTGTCACACCCTAGCACTTGGCACATCTTGGCATGCTGCCCTGGAACTCTAGCATTCCTTGGAACTACCTAGAATAAATTTTCACTCCCTCCTTAGCACACCTATAATTTACTGACACTCCGTGACACACATTCTTATTCATTCATTTCCATCCATTTGAAACTAGTGCTCCCTTGTGTTTCCCTAGCACTCCCAAACACTCCCTGGCATGCATTGACACACCCTGACACCTGACATATCTTGGCATGTTTCCCTGGACTCTAGCATGCCTTAGCACTTCCTAACATACCTTTTCACTCCCTCCTTAACATACCTGGAACTCACTGACTCTTCCTGTCACAAACTGTTATCATTCATTTCCATGCATTAATTTGACCTAGTTCTCCCTTTTGTCTCCCTAACACTTCCTAGCATACGTTGGCACACCCTAGAACCTACCTATTGGATTTATGTCTTACACTAACATGCCAACTCAATTATGTGCCTTACCCCTTCGAATAGACTCCAATAGTAACCAAAGGATCATGTCTTAGTTGTCTTCAATGCCTAAAAAAATGCTTGACACAATAGTCAAGAATTTGTTGTTATTCACTAAAGAAGGAGGCTAGTTATGTTTGCATCCCTTCCTTTAACAAATATTTCCATTTACCATGTGACACGACCTATTATCATCACATTAAGAATAGTTTGAATAGGTGGAAAAAGGGCCAAGGTGCTCCTTACTCATGTTGCAAGGGGCAACACCCTATAATTCTAGTAGTTGCTATAAATACCCCCCTTATATCTAAATACTTTGTACTTGTGTTATAACATACAAGGTTAGGTTCATAAAAATTAGTGTGTTATCATACCATGAGAAATTTTATGAAGGCTCTTTAACATAAAATAATATTTCATTGCATTTCTTTCACAAAAAGAAAAACACTTCAACATGAACAACAATCAAAGAAGAATGGAACTCTATGGCCTATGGAAGATGTTTTCCCAACAAGATTTCATTCCATATAATAACAACAAGGGTCACTAGCAACACAAAGAAGTTGCCCAGGGCCATCTATATTTGGCTAGGGAAAAAACTAGAACACACGTTTTAGGGTTCTAACTCATCTACAGTGGGAGCACCATGAGTTCTAGACTCTCAAGTATATTAATATTTTGCTTACAAGTATACCCTCCCCATCATTAGTGATTATAAAAAAAAAGACTCTCTATGGCCTTACCATCAACTTTCATTGGGCTCACCATAGGGAGACATGGGTATTTTTCTGACAAAATAGTTTGTTCAAATAACCATCAGGATAAGGTTAAAATAAAGTGACATGGAATGTATATTAGGCTCATGTTTCATGAACATTATAGAACAACCCCATTTTCAATCTGACCACCAATATTTAGGTGATTTAGTTATTAACATAAAAATGAGATCAATTGAATCAATTTATAAACTTGTTACAAGATAACATTATTAGAGTTAGCTAACACGTATGTAAGCTTGAACCACTACCATGGAAACTAAACCCTTGGATGCTAATTTAGGTACACAAAAACATTTATTTGAAATGAACAATACTCAATGATATTAGTGGAAATAAATTGACATTAGTTTATATAAAATTAAGTGAAAGTCATGGTGGTAATTGATTTCTCCAAAATTCTAGTGGAAAGTGATAATATGAACAAAATTCCAATAAAATTTTCACCAAAACTATGTTTTGAGAGTCTCCAAATTAAATAAAAAATAACCTAAAACCTACTAAATGAATAGAAAGTATCTCATACTTCTATCAAGATAGAACTTTTTCAATTTATATAGGATATATTTGTTTCCCATAATGAAATGTGTTTTCTTCCATAAATTTTAATCAAAATGTAATTAAATTCAGTTTTACATTAATGGAATGATGAATTTTGTCTATATGTTTTATGGATTCATTATCTGGCCAACATCATTTCGAGCTAACCCAACCTAAAAGGCTAGGTAACTAATACCTCGGGGTCACATCAAAAACCCCAGTGAGAGAGGGAAAGACAAATTTCTCAGGCAAAAGCTTAAATATTCATCTCAATTCGGTCATTTAAATTCCATCCGTGAGCAAAACCCCGTCCCTGGAAAAATGTCGACAGACGTTCCTCTACTTCAAGAGACTGGTGTGGCAACTACTCGTAGGGGTTTTGTCGCTATAATGCACCAAAAAACACTGGGTATTCGTCCAAGGTTGAGCTAGCTTTGGCACGAGCTTGTCAGTCAGTCGAATCGGGTAACCTGGAAAATAAAGGGAGAGGAAGATAGATTCATGAGGGTTGCTGATGGGTAAACTCAATAACCTTCCTACGATTGCTAATGCTAATATGTTGTACCGTCCCACATAAGATCTCTCTCCACCACCGCACATTGAAGCTAGCTCTTTACAGGGAAACTTCCAGTAAAGTCCCACAATTCTTATTTATTAAGGGGGTCGGGGCAATAAATGGTAAAACGAAACTTCTTCGGTTGGTCATCTGTGAATTTTCATCACCAGAGCTCGGAATCATCAAGCGAAGACTTATCATCATCATCTTCAATGGATCCCTTGCTTCTCATCCTAAATCTTCATTGCAATGCTCTCAGAGTACCCCGCATGCACCTGAAGGTTCCCTCCTTTTCGCTGCACTCAGCCATGGCTGTCTTCTCCCTTGTCTTGGCCACCTATTTCTTGGTGGTCTCCGGCTTCATATACGATGTCATCGTCAAGCCACCAGGCTTTGGCAGCGCGCAGGATCCTATCACAAGAACATAAAACCAGTGGTCTTCCTCTTCGAAAGAGTGAACGGGCAATATATTATTGAAGGGATCTCATCAGGGTTTATGTTATTGCTTGCTGGTGTTACACAGCAATTTGTCATCGTCCCTACAATTCTCCGTCCCTTGTTGGAGAGGCTTATTCGCAGTGACTGTGGTGGTGACATGATCTGAAAACACTTTCATGAGATTCCCCTAGACATGGACTTTCATTCCCCTGAAGACATCTCCTTGTGAAAAACCCTAAAAATAGCCATTTCATTCTTGTCGCGACTAGCGAGTGTTATACCCACGCTAATGGGGGAAATATTCCAAAGAGGGCGCGCCAATTGGCGCTATGTCTCAGAGTCGCACTCGCGCCAAGCTTAATAAAGGGTGTTTTTAAAAATAAATGGCGGAAGATTGACTCCAACCAACTCCTGAACTGGTCTTTAAATTTAGTTGGGACATTTGGCTCCAGATTTCCATGTAGAGGAAGTAGTTTTCCACCTCTCATGGAAGCTTCCTTGATGATAGGGCCAATCCCATGATTATAAGGATCCCAACTCCCCTTCCACCATCTATATAATCTTTCCTTTTCCCTTTGCAAGCTAGTCTCCAAGAGTCTCCAAGAATCTCCAAGAGCCTTCATAGCCTAAAGAATGCTGCAAGAGCTTTGATAGTCCTCATAGTGCCAAATCCACAACGAGGAGATTGACGATCGAAGAGAGAGGCTTGTCCCCATTCCCGACAAGCTTTACTAAGACGTATTCCGCTGACGACCCGCCGAAGGAAGGGTCAGCGTCAGATCCTGGTTGTATTTTCCTTTGATGAATTAATGATAAGCGACTATTGGTTATGGTTCCACTCGTATTGTTCATTATTATCATGAGTTGTGTCTTCTCTGACTAATACATAATTGCATATATCGGGTTTTACGCTTGTGTTAGTTTTGTTTCTTGCGTGTGCAAGTGTTCGATCGTGGTAAGCGAAAGGATTGTGATCTGTTGGAGCAAGGGAACGGGAACGTCATCTTCTCTACGAACAACAACGTTGGAGTTGAGGTAGGCCTTCTTCGCAATTTTGTTTATTGTAATTAGGAACTTGCGCCTTAGCATGATATGATTGTTGCTAGACCCGATCTGGGCTAGCAGGGATCTCCTCTGTCCGCAGAGGGGATTTACCTCTACAACAAATTGGCGACTCCACTGGTGAGTTAGCTTGTTGTTTG
This sequence comes from Pinus albicaulis, assembly GCA_034641835.2. NCBI lineage: Eukaryota > Viridiplantae > Streptophyta > Pinopsida > Pinales > Pinaceae > Pinus > Pinus albicaulis. The sequence continues at coordinate 256,607,283 of CM076583.1, read as the reverse complement.
CTTTATAAACTACAGACGGAGCCTGAAGTTAGCCAGATAGCCTTCGAAACGCTCTTGCTTTGCATTAGCGAAAGTAGATGAATGCTGCTTCAGTCAATCTCCGGTTTAGTTTATGAACTGAACACTTGGAGTATTGTCTTGTCTTTCGGTCGATTCTTGACTTTGCCTACTTGATCAGCTCTTTTGGTTGGCTCTTTTCATGAGTTTGGTTTTTTGTTAAGCTCCAACATCACTGGTCTGCTTCTTGGATTGCTTATTTTTTATTTTTCCTTAGTAAACTCGGCTGGCGCGCTTTTCAGTGTGACAGTTGCACCCACTGGCGCATGTTGTCAGTGTATTACTCGCGCCAATCCTATCATGGCGCTAGTTTCAGCCTGACATTCGCACCAATGCTGAAAGGTGCTGGGGTTTGCTTGGTTTTGAGCTTTCTAAGCATGATCTGTGGTTTTGGTTTCTTTTTTTTGACTTCCTGAGTGTTCTGGAGCATTGTTTGACTGACTGTGACCTTCATCCTTTGTTTGTTTGCCCGTTTCTATCGATTTTACATTCTAGCCCTAAGGCATCTAGGTGCTATAGTGTGTCGAGCCTCCCGTGGGAGTTTTTGGTTTCTTTTCATTCAGTCAACTTTGTGATTGCTTATCTGCATTCGTTTAGTGGTTGTCTATCATTTTATTGCGTTATTTGAGTGATTGGCTTCTTCTTCATTCGAATTCCACTTTGTCTCGCTTTGAGCCTAGATTACATGGTTCATTTGAGTCTTGGAGATTCTGCTTGAACTGGTGAGTCTGGTCTTGGTTGGGAGAAATTCTTTGTTTTTCATTTTCAGGCGTTGGCGCCTGTTGTCAGTTAGCAACCCGTGCCAATTAGCCCTTGGCGCTAGTTTTCAGTGAGCAAGTCGCGCCAGTTGGCACTAGTTGTCAATGATAAAGTCGTGCCAATTTCAGGGTGTGTGAAAATTGAGACTTTTTCCCTAAATCCTTCACCAGTGTGTCTTTCCCTTCTGGTCTTTTCACTGTATGAGAATAGATTACATTGATCCTTCTTTGAAATGGCTTCTCTCCATGATTACTTGATGTAAAAGGGGATGAATGCCTTGTTTTTATCTCATGCTTTGGAAGTCCTCTTTGTGTTTTGTCACCTTTTGAGGAATTTCGTTACAAGAGTTTAAAAGAACGATTGCATTATTAGTGTTTGTTTGCATCCCTTTTGCATTCATCCTTTCATTAAAAATATTTTCGTTTATTTAGTTTTCGTCTCAAAGTTTTCTTTTTCGTTAAAATGCATTAGATCACATTGCATTGAAAATTATTTTTTGAGATCCATCATTGAACTTAGATTACATTGAGTGTTTGAAATTACTTTTGGATAGTGAAAGTCATCTATTTTGGAAAGAATTTCGTCTGCAGTGTTGTTGTTTGTTGCATCATTATTTGAAACTCTTCCCTTAACTAGATAGCATTCGTAGTTAAGAGAGTTTTCTTTTCTCAGCATGATTGCATATAGGAGAGTAGTCATATGACATGCGGTATGGCCTTGAAGCTGAGACATAATTGAAGATAAACGTTAAAATTCATTCAATTTACACTAAGGCAGCATTGAAACATTAACAAAATATTTAGAGGTCTAGCCTAGAGACGTGTTCCAGCGTCTTTAAACCTAGTAGCTGTCGTTCGCCTCTTGGCTTTAGACAGCACTAGTACGGACTTGTGCTCCCCGTACCGTCGCGTATATAAAGGGAGACCCCACTAGGTTTCTATCCTTTATCCATAGGAAGCCGAGTCTGCCGCCTTATACCCGTGATACACCAGACACAGCATTCGGGGAGATTGCCTGCACGTACATTAAGTCCTTGGTTGATTTCTCTTTCATTTTGAAACCAAGGTGTATATTGCAGTTCACGGTTATTTGGTACACCCTTTGCCTAGAATTCCTGAGTAGTCATTTCGATCTTTTCTAACTCTTTAAATTTGAAAAGGTCATCAAGCGCTTGTCCTTTCACGCTTGTTTCCAATCTGAAAGTGATAGAGTCACCTTTTTCCTGTTTCTCGACTCTTAAAAGATGAAATGGTAGAGTTTTGTTTCAATGTTTTAAAAATTAACTGCCCACGAAATATTCCTGGTTAAAGTTAGTTTCCTTAGGGTGTTGTTCTGAAGATCGTTTCTGATGGCAACTTTTCCAGAGTTCACCAACCAAGGAATCCCCTCCGATGGGAATCCGGGTCCTTTTCCTCCTTTTGGAAATGTTGGCGCTCCTTATATGGCAACGTTGTCCCTTCCTGGGTTAACTGTTGGGTTGCCTGTTTGGTTGTTTTCAACCTTTGTGGTCCCGAATGTCTCAGCTACTGGTCAATCAGTTCCTCCACCTGAACAACATCATGTTGATTCCAAGGTGGACCTCTCCCCTTCTTCGCCTGTTTCTGCGTCCTCATCTTCTACTTCGCCTGGTGAAAGTATGGATTCGAGCAACCAGGTGGCTAAGAAGAAGAAGAAGAAGACAAAGAAGAAGAAGTCTGATAAGAGAGAGGCTAAGGCTGCAGCTGCTGCTTCTAATGCACCTCCTCTTGATAAACCTTCCAACCCTCCACGAAAAGTCAAGTTCCCTTGCATGTTGTGCACAAGAGATCATATTCTTCGAGATTGCCCTGGCATTCCCAAGGTGCTTGAAGTATGGTCCAACGGTCGCCCGCTGTTGCCTTTGGCTTCCGGGAGTCAAGTTGGGGGCACATCTTCAACTGATGCTGGTAAGACTCCTAAGAAGCAGGGTAAGCTCACCAATCCCTGTAATTTGTGTGAAGGACACCATGCCATTCACCTTTGTTCGTATATGGATGAAGCCAAACGAGTTTTGGACAGCTCAATTGTTTCTACACCATGCCTCCCAGCTGGTTATAAACAACTTTCTTTGAGTCCTCCACCAGTTGATTCAACGATTGGTCAAGAGTCATCCTTGGTCGATCCCGCTCCCCCGGAAATTCAAATTCAGGAATTCATTCACGACCAACCATTGGTCATGGGATTGGTTGAGTTGACCCCAAGTACGCAATGCCCGAGGTATTTTTACGCAGAAATTGGATCTCATACCCTCGAGTTCTTCTTGTTTCTTCAAATTCCTCGAGATTTGGAGAGAAAAGAACTCTCTGTCCTGGTGAATAAAGTGCTCCTCACCTCGTGCAGAGCCTGGAGGATACTCCTCCACCTTCGAGATGGAGGTTGGAGGAATGGAGGGTGCTCCTTCATTTATATTTTATAACACTAGGGGAATACCATCTCGGATGGAAGACCATCTCGGATCAATGGTAACCCCTTCACGATAGTTAGTTTCTTGTGATTGGAAATCGGTTACAATATACCACCTTCCGTCTTATGTGCCTTTCGAGATAACGGTATAGGCCTTTGGTTTGGTCGTACCCAGCACCATTATAGATGAAGGTGCATCTATTAGTATTCTATCCTCAACTACTTGGCAAGATTTTGGCTCGCCGCCGCTTGGGCCTATTACACAGAATCTGTTGGCATTTAATATAAGAACGAGTCAACCGTTAGGGATCCTTCCAAGGTTACCTGTTACTTTGGGAGGAAAAACCGTCTATATGGATGTGATGGTTGTTCCAGGCCCCTTGGATCTTTTGGGGCGCGATTACACCTATGCCATGGGAGCACTCGTCTCCTCCCTTTTTTGTGTGGTCTGTTTTCCACATGAAGGACAGATCGTGACCATTGATCAACTTTTGTTCTTTGGTCACGATGTGGCGGTGGCCGCCATCATCCCTTCTAGATTTTTATCCACTTTTTGTATATTTAACTATGAGGGTCAACTATGTATTTCTACCCATGCATGTGCTCGGTGATAGTGTTTGTAGCGCATCAGTCTTTGGGGAGCATTGAGACGACTTCCAGGATGTTTTCCTTCCATCAGATGGGCAACTCTTGGAAGCATTAACTTCTTGTTCATTATGATGAAGTCGGTCGGAGCAGAGTTCATTTTCTTGTGTGGCTTTCCTTAAAAAAAAAATAAATCGGGTGCGGTCGAACCTTGCAGGTTCTTTGTCTTGTGTCAAGCTCCTTAAAAACTGAAACAAGGTTGTTTGGAGCAAAGTTCGTTTCCTTGTGTCAAGCTCCTTAAAAAATGAAACAAGCTGGTTGGAGCATGGTTCCTTTCTTGTGTCAAGCTCCTTAAAAAATGAAACAAGGTATTTGGAGCATAGTTCGTTTCCTTGTGTCAAGCTCCTTAAAAAATGAAACAAGATGTTCTGAGGATAGTTCTTTTAATGTGTCAACCTCGTTAAAACAATGAAACACATTCCCATTCAATTCGAGTCTTTGATAAGATCTCGTAAAATCCCAGTCGAGTCTTTCTCTTGATCTCGTAAATTGAACCTTCACTCCATCTGCCTTTCATATGGACTGAAGCTTGGGGGGCATGCACCTCGAATTGAGTCACCATGCTGGGGGCATGCTTACTTTTTCAAGCATAGTTTTTTTACGTTTCAAGCTTGTGTAAAAATGAAACCGGTTTCAAGCATAGTTTATCTTTGTTTCAAGCTTGTGTAAAAATGCAACCAACTTCAAGCAGAGTTTCCTGATTTCAATCTTGTGTAAAAATGAAACCTTTCCCATTTTACCTCTTGTGATTGTCATTTTATCAGCCTGTTTTTGCTAGATGAGCCTTGGTTTTCTCACTCCATCGTCACTATCTTCTTGGCCAATCATATGCCTTGCCTTGGTTGTTTACCCGTTCCTGAGGAACTGCAGCGATGAGTGGTCTTATTAGCCAACCTCTTAACCTTTATTTTTTCTGAGCAGTTCCACCATTACCCAAACCTGTAGCTACCCTTTATACCACTTATTCCTCCAGGAGGAGTCATCTTTCAGCTCTTTTTTGACTCTATAAACATGAAAAGATTTCCGAGTTACTTGTCGTTTTGATCTTGTTAAAGTGGTTACGAAATGACATCTACCCAGTATAAGTTTACCCCTTTTTTGGGCTGGGATAGATTATTTACGAAAAAGGAATACCCTAGCCTATTGCTGACTAGGGGGTTTCCTCGGACATAGTTTTCTGCCTTTGATTTGGGAGCCTACGAAAAGATTTGTTGGAAGTTTTAACACCTGTTGTCTTTTCAAACTCTCTAAACATGAAAAGATGCTAATTTCTTCCCTGTTTACTCGTCGAGACTCATTAAACCTAAATGACATCGAAGGTGTCAATCATGACGTTATTCGAGTTCTCCTTCTAGGGCTCGTTAAATGTAATAGGATTGGTTTTGTCCAAAGGACGAACCTTGTAATAAACATGTGGTATCCTCTTCAATCTTGTGCAAAAATAAGAAATTGCTACTTGAGAATGGTTGAAAAATGGAACTGACATCATTGTCATGTCGGCGAGTATCGCTCTTGAACATAGCGATTGTACGCATTCGTGTTGGGTTGGGGATGACCATCTCGTTTTCCAATTGCTTCCATGGGTTTGGGTAATCCTTTTGACCTCTCATCTGCTCTTTGCCTCATCACCATGACCTCTGATCTTTTGATGTCAAATACTGCCAAATCCACTGTCGTGCCGCCGATATGTTCAAGAGAAGTTGACCTCTGCAAAATTTCAACCTTCCTCTGATTCTCATCTGATCTTGATTCACAAAAAAATTATACTCCTCTGTCTCACGTCGATGATGTGGGAAACATTATGGCCCACCTTCGATCAAGGTCACTTCCTGTCGACTTTAGCTCATTATCCAGGAAGTTGATCTAGAGACTCCCTTCTGGTACCTTGGATACTGCATGCCTCAATGGCAGGTTCTTCGCGTTCGACAAGAGGTTTTCATCATTGGCCTCCAATCGAGTGATTCTATGGGTGTTCGACGCCAGCTCACTGATTCACATGTCGTAGATTGTACCTATAGTACCTTGAGGGCCATTGTCATTATTGGTGGTACCTCTCACGTCTGTTAACAGCTTTCATCATTGGCTCGTAATCAGGCAATGTTCTTGCATGTTCGACTTCAGCTCACTTATTCGCATGCTTGAACTTGTACTTTGTTTGGGTCGAGATGGAGCGCAAGACCCTGGATTTTGTCTGTTGGAATCTAGGCTGTGATTTTGTAGATTATTATGATTGGTTACATGACTCATTCACCGAATGGCTGTGATGACACCTGAGTCTATTTATCGATCCTTACTGGATGGCTGCGACCATACCTTGGATCTGGATTATTGTATACTCTGTTATGGATGGTTGCGCCCATACCACATATATACCATGTATTTGAGATATCAGTTGTACTTCTCTACGGAGGTTTTCCGACGGCAGTGTTTTCAGTTGGACACGTTCTCATAAAGCACTTCACCCCTCTCTCTCTTTCGGGCCTCATGATTTAGGGGGCATCTGTTACACAGCAATTTGTCACCGTCCCTGCAATTCCCCATCCCGCACATTGGAGGGATTATTTCGTGACCTGTGAGCAGTGACATGATCTGAAAACACTTTCATGGCATTCCCCTAGACATGGACTTCCATTTCCCTGAAGACATCTCTTTGTGAAAAACCCTAAAAATAGCCTTTTCATCCTTGGCGCAACTAGCTTGTGTTATACCCGCACCAATGGGGGAAATTATTCAAATAGGGCGTGGCAATTGGCGCTCTGTCTCAGATTCGCACTCGCATGGGGCTTAATAAAGGGTGTTTTTTAAAAATAAATGGCAGAAGATTGACTCTAACCAACTCCTGAACTAGTCTCTAAATTGGGTTGGGACGTTTGGCTCTGGATTTCCATGTAGAGGAAGTAGTTCCCCACCTCTCATGGAAGCTTCCTTTAGGATAGGGAAAATCCCATGATTGCAGGGATCCCAACTCCTCTTCCACCATCTATATAAGCTTGCCATTTCTCTTTGCAATCTAGTCTCTAAGAGTCTCCAATAATCTCCAAGAATCTCCAAGAGCCTTCATAGCCTAAAGAATGTTGCAAGAGCTCTGATAGTCCTCATAGTGCCAAATCCATAGTGAGGAGATTGATGATCGAAGAGAGAGGCTTTTCCCCATTCCTGAAAAGATTTACTGATACGTATTCCACTGGCGACCTGCCGAAGGAAGGTTCAGTGTCAGAGCCTGGTTGTATTTTCCTTTGATGAATTAATGATAAGCGACTATTGGTTATGGTTCCACTCGTGTTGTTCATTATGATCATGAGTTGTGTCTTCTATGAATGATACATAATTGCATATATCGGGTTTTACGCTTGTGTTTGTTGTGTTTCTTGCGTGTGCACGTGTTCGATCGCGGCAAGCGAAAGGATTGTGATCTGTTGGAGCAAGGGAACAGGAATGCCATCTTCTCTATGAACAACAGCGTTGGACTTGAGGTAGGCCTTCTTCGCAAGTTGGTTTATTGTAATTAGGAACCTGCGCCTTAGCATGATACGATTGTTGCTAGACCCGATCTGGACTAGTAGGGATCGCCTCTGTCCGCAGAGTGGATTTACCTCTACAATAGTGGGGTGAGGATAATTTTGTTGGACTTGGCCTAGGACAAACACAGAGCGAGGATCAAATTCTCTTTTGTGATGGTTGGGGTTTCTTCTTTGGCGATCGCTTATATCACAAGTAAGCTAATCGTTCGCATCAAAATTTCATTTTATTTATGTTAATCAGGGTTATGAATAGATAATATAGACGTTTTAGGGCCATTTCTAGTTTAGTAAAACCAAAAAAACCATTTGTGAGTGGCCAAAGCCATGAGTAGTACAACCTCCAAAGTAATCTGTCAGTGACAAAACCCACTTTGAGACGAAACATCAAAACCGTTCTGTCCGTGCAACCTAGAATGAGAACTGATATATATACTGATCTGTTCATAATAAGTCCAATCTGGCAGTAAATAAAAATCAACAGCTAACCTTGGTGACCTAAATATTTACATAAAAATTCAAATATCTGACAAATTGTTCAAAAAAGGATGGAGAAATATAATCTGTAGTCTAACATAGAGGGGAAAAACAGAGCATCGGATATCTATAAAAGAGTCGCGCTGGAAATTTGGACTGTCCCATTCATATGTTCCGTGATTTCTGTGACTGCTTAGGAACTTCTATCCCGGATTGATCATTTATCTGGATGATCACTGAGTTAGACTGAAGTCCCACTACACAACTTGCCCTCCACTAGTTCCTCCAATAGTTAAAACTAGTTTAACTGAAAACAACTTGAAATAATTGACCTTGATTGCTACAAATTAGCAATCACACATACTTAACTGAATTCCAACTCCTCTAACTCGAATTCACTAAGCTAAATTAGTGACAAGATCCATGTCACCTCAGTTAACTACCTCCAAGTTGTTTGTTGATGTGGAAATCCAATTTTTCTCAATTTGACCAAGGCAAAGTCAAATTCAGATTTTCTTGCTGCATTTTTCAATAGTAGGTATTTTCCTACTCTAGATAATGTTTTCCCTCAACCAAGCATGGTAAAAAATGTGTTTTTTGTTGTTGTTGATCACTTCCTTTGGACGATAATTTTAGCACCCTATAAGAATATTGTCAAAACAAAATCCACTAATAAGCTCTTCTTCGAGCATATTTTGGTTCATTTTGGGTTGCCAAAGACCATATTTCCTGATAGGGATAGTAGGTTCCTCAGTATTTTCTGGTTTAACCTTTGGTCCATGATGGACATCAAGTTGGACCAAATCCATTGCATTTCATCCCTAGATTGATAAATAAAAAGTACTAGATATGATCATTGTAGATGTCCTTAGAGTATACAAGTGTGAGGATCCACATACACATGCTGAAAGCCTTCCTTATTTTCAACAAAAATTAGGCATAGCTCTTCATGCTTCTATTACCCACAAGCCTTTTCAGGTGTGCTTGGTGTTCCAAAAATTGACACAAATTGATGTAGCTATATTCATGGAATAAGACATGAATATACCTCCCATACTTGGAACAAGGTAAGCAACGCAACAAATTTTGAGGAATGTATCTAAAAAATTCATTAATGAGTTCATGATATTTTATAGAAAGTTTCCAACTCTAAGTACAAGTAGATACACAATCCATTCGGTTCCACATAAGTTTTAGGTTGGGGACGAGTTATGGTTGCACTTGCATAAAGTGTAATCAACAAACTCCTAGAAGAAGACCATACCATTTTGATACGAGCCTTACACCATCACCAAGGCTATGGGTGAGAATTCAATTGAGGATAGTCATAGGATGATTTATATTACTTCAAACGCATATGTTAGGATGATTTATGCTTGATGGGGTGCATGTCTAGAAAGAGTTCCTTTAAGAGAATGAAAAATATGATCGTACCATTACTTATATAAGTAATTGTGATATCTACTCAAATGACATTAGGTAACTTCATAAGAGATTTTAAAAGTGACATTTTTAAGGGTTTTTTTATATCAATGTATATGGATGATTATGTTTTTTTTCCAAAGCATTTACATATGACTAAATTTTTTAAATAGTACATCACTCTAATATTATTTCTCTTACATGCTCCTAGGTTATAATTCAAAGCATCATAGGTACGAAAATTCATGAAACTCTTGTTTTTTGCTTTAAATAACTAAAACCCCCAAGTGTGCTACTCTTAATATTCAAACTTGCACTATTGTTAAGACTACTTCCTCTAATTTTTATTGTTCATCCATAAGTAAGTTGACTACGAGGTGGACTTGAACCATTATTAACACGCTAGTGTAGTGTTACCTAATTGTATTTAAGAAGCATAAGGGGCAGGGTTGGTACAAGGAAAACTTTGCTATCGTCTAATGCCATTCCCACTACTAGGTTTTCATCCTCTGTTCGCCTTAGGATATGGTTTCCCATTACTTCATTTGATTCTTTCTCATCCACAATCTCATCCTACATTGCATCCAACCTGCTACTTTGTAATCACATATTTCTCGTAACCCCACTCCAGTGTGTTCATTAGACCCCATTGAGGTGCCTTGACTACTACTCTTTATTGAGCTATATTTTATCATCAACCCTTTGTTTCAGAACCATCCGCTCGCCAACTCACCTTTCCCATTTAAATTCTCCAACTCTCTCATCCTCACTTCACTGCTCTCTTCCCCGTTAATCTCATTTTCAACTCCTCATTTCCTTCTTCATTTGCTCGCATCTAGTTCAACCAGCACACATTAGTTATCTCTACTTCCCAAAAACTTATTCAACTTTCTCTTTAGATTTTGTGTCCTCCATGATCATTTAATCCTTTGAGCTATAATATTTTCCAACCCCATTATAACCCATTACTTAATACAAAGTTATACACCACCATGATCAAAATTTCAATAGGAAATAACTTTTCCTTCATTAACAATTCTTGTAGGGTTTGTATTCACTAATGTCTCTCAAAACCCCTTCTCCTTAGCTTTTGAGTAAAACTAGTAAAATTCATGGGATTTATGTTTTTCTAATATCAAATTTTTTCGTTTCCCTCCCTCTATTTCCCTTGTTGCAGGATTTTTCAAAGGAAGGAGGAGAAAGGGCACGTCCATGCTATCATAGGTCTGATATGATACACTTGGTTGAACTCAATAAATTGGATTCATGGTTCCTCCAATCGTGGTGATTTCATTTTACACAAGTAATTTTTCAGTTGAACTCAAGAAATTGGATTCTTGTTGCCTCCAATCATGGTTTATTTTATAGAAGGAATCTTTCACTTCAAAACTCTTCTAGACCAGCCCAACGAGGCACTCAAGAGGTTGTATGTTCAAGATTTCATGGAGGAAGATGAAGTTGAACGCATGACAATAATATGTTGAAGATTTTGTTGATTCTCCTCTGTTCATGAGCTATTCCTACAGAAAACATGCCATCTTGCAGCATGTCTACCATTCCCAAAATTCAAAATTTGATGCTAAGCCAAATAAAATGGGAATTATCTAGCACGTTTTAGCGATTTGTAAGAACCATGGGATAACTATCACTAACCAATGAATTGATTCCGACTAGAAAGAATTTATGCACATTTTAAACTCTTTCGCGATTACAACCTGAGATGTCACTGGTGTGGGTGCCTCTGCTACTTTGATGGTTTTTAATAATGAATTAGGATTCACCAACTGCAACATAAAATCTCTCTGTAGCATTGGACGATCTACCAAGAAGGGAAAAAGACAAGGAGGCTACATTGGCGATAAAGGTATTCATTTCTTAAAACATGTACTCATAAAACAAAAGGAAATTGGGGTGATAGGTAGGTTTTTCAATCCTTGACTATCTACTGTTGAGATTGGATTTAAAAACTTCGAGGAATGCCTGATCATATGCAACATGTTATGAACAAAATATAAATTGGGGTGATTGGGAGCTTTTTATAGCCCTGACTGTTAAGATAAAATTTGCACTAGGTATCTAAATTTTAAGAGTTTGGCTTAAAATGCTTTGGCTCATGGCTGTTTAGATGAAATACAGTATTGGGTGAGATAACATTAGGTGAGCTCATATACGATACAAATTATATGTTGAATAAAATAATTTGGACTTTTGGACCTATAGAATTGGTTTGCAAATTGGATCGAGATATGTTTCCAATTTTTCTTGTTGAATTGTTTTAGAAGAATTATTCGTATTGATAATATCCTTATATTAATATGTATGAACTGAATTCCTTTGTATACAATTTTACACCTTTTTGATCCATCCATTAAATAGTTAGAAAATCTAGAGTTTAAAAAACAAAGGTAGTTGTCTAGTTAGTCTAGATACTAGAACATGCAATTTCCATTGTAAGAGATGGCAAGTCTTCATGATGAGTCATATTTACTATTGAACTCGCACTTTAATGGATGTGCACTATTCTAAAATGAAAATTGTGCAATGCTATGTAAGTAGAGTTGGATTTGTTTCTTAGTTGCAATCAATATGCAGTCATGTTGTTGTTTTATACTACTTGAGATGAACATTGCTTGGACAATGGCATTCGTGGAATTCAATATAAATTGACAAAGTAACTGAAAATATGCAACAGAGTTACTTTTTGTGGAAAAACTTCAAATAAAATGACCATTCTTTTAGAAATGGATCAGGACAATGCATGTGTGAATGTTTATAATGAAAAAAATGGTACAAGAATCAGTGTGAGGGCTTGTTCAGGATTTGGGAGATGTTTGAAATGTAAATTTTGGGCTTCACTGCTCTTTTATGTTAGTATGCTTGTTTTGATTGAGGCATGATTGACCTAATCGATGGAAAGGAAAGTGGAAATTTTCAAGTTACAGTTATATGGATATAGTTTCTTATGTTATAGGGAAGGACTTCATTTTCCTTTATCTGTGTACCTGGAAACGTGTGTCTGATTTCATAGGAAAAATCAAATCTTAAAGGTAAGAATGTTGTCATTATCTAGTGACTCAATTGGAGTGAGGCGTGACTTAAGATCAGTGATTCAATAATTTGCATTATAAGTTAGTCTAGATACTAGAACATGCAATTTCCATTGTAAGAGATGGCAAGTCTTCATGATGAGTCATATTTACCATTGAACTTGCACTTTAATGGATGTGCACTATTCTAAAATGCAAATTGTGGAATGCTATGTAAGTAGAGTTGGATTTGTTTCTTAGTTGCAATAAATATGCACTCATGTTGTTGTCCTATACTACTTGAGATGAACATTTCTTGGACAATGGCATTCGTGGAATTCAATATAAATTGACAAAGTAACTAAATATGCAACAGAGTTATTTTCTATGGAAAAAATTCAAAGAAAATGACCATTCTTTTAGAAATGGATCAGGACAATGCATGTGTGAATGTTTATAATGAAAAAAATGGTACAAGAATCAGTGTGAGGGCTTGTTCAGGACTTGGGAGATGTTTGAAATGTAAATTTTGGGCTTCACTGCTCTTTTGTGTTAGTATGCCTGTTCTGATTGAGGCATGATTGACCTAATCGATGGAAAGGAAAGTGGAAATTTTCAAGTTACAGTTATATGGATATAGTTTCTTATGTTATAGGGACGGACTTCATTTTCCTTTATCTAGGTACCTGGAAGCGTGTGTCTGATTTTATAGGAAAAATCAAATCTTAAAGGTAAGACTGTTGTCAATATCTAGTGATTCAATTGGAGTGAGATTTAATTGGAGTGAAGGTGTCACTTGAGATCAGTGATTCAATAATTTGCATTATAAGTTAGTCTAGATACTAGAACATGCAATTTCCATTGTAAGAGATGGAAAGTCTTCATGATTAGTCATATTTACTATTCAACTTGCACTTTAATGGATGTGCACTATTCTCAAATGAAAATTGTTCAATGCTATGTAAGTAGAGTTGGATTTGTTTCTTAGTTGCAATCAATATGTAGTCATGTTGTTGTCCTATACTACTTGAGATGAAACATTGCTTGGACAATAGCATTCGTGGAATTTAATATAAATTGACAAAGTAACTGAATATGCAACAGAGTTATTTTCTGTGGAAAAACTTCAAAGAAAATAACCATTCTTTTAGAAATGGATTGGGACAATGCATGTGTGAATGTTTATAATGAAAAAAATGGTACAAGAACCAGTGTGAGGGCTTGTTCAGGACTTGGGAGATGTTTGAAATGTAAATTTGGGCTTCACTGCTCTTTTGTGTTAGTATGCATGTATGTGATTGAGGCATGATTGACCTAATCGATGGAAAGTGTTAGCCCCTTATAATTTCCTTGGAAAGCAAACAAAGTGGCTAATTTGTTTCATAAGCCTGCAAGGAATGCATTTCCTTTGTAAACACATCATCCTTGCAGCCTTTTGAAGTTCCCTGCCTTGTGACTATTTTCTTCTGTTGTTCTGAATCAATATGCCTTGCTGACCAAAAATCAGGCTCCTAAAGGTTTTATTCTTCCCTTTATACCCTTTCAAATTTCTTCATTTTCACCCCTTTGTTCCTTTCCTCGAAGTCCTCTTCCTTCCTCCTAATTCCCCTTTTCCATCCCAGAAATACCATCTAAAACATCCCTATCCCCTTTTTCTATGCCTAAATCCCCCTCATTCCCCTATCGTTACCCTTGGCTGGCTTCAAAATGTATTAAAATGGGCTAAAAATCATATTTTCTTCATAGTCTAGGGCTAGCCCCTTTCGACCTAGCCCTCGAACCTTTTCCTCCTACAAAACCCAGTGCTGTGACCGAGCGCTAGCCCCGAAGGTGCTTGTCCCATATGTTTATCAGACGCTTTCTCAAACGTTGATCCATATAGATCAAACAACAATCGTTTAAACCCGCGGCGCTCGTGATTCACCCATTCAACCACCAATCGCGCCATCATCATCCATTCACCGCCAGATCAACGGTTCGAAGTGTGTCTGCCACTGTGGTCCCCGCCACACGCCATGCCATAAAACAACCTGGTTTTCATCGCACCACTAATGGGGGTCGGGCGGTATTTTCCCATTTCCCAGCGATTCCATACAACGCTCGACACCTGTCTCCTATATGACGACAAGACCGCCCTCCCATCGCGCGTTATCATTTGGACCAGGATGCGCAGTGATATTCATATGAGTCGTCCAATATTCCTTTTCCCATCCAACGGTCATCGCTCGACGAAGTTGCGTGGGTTTTAATCCACGGCCACCGTACCCCTGGCCCACTATTCGTCGTCCTCCGCCGTGTTTCCCACCGTCGATCTCCTTTGAGATCTGACGGTCCAGATTGGTTTTCTCCCCACTGTTGACTCTTCCGTCATCAACTAATCCTGCCATGTCACCTCCACGTGTCTAGCCATACATTCATCCTCCTGTTTCATATATTTGTTCAAATGTTAGGGTTATTAAGGTTTTCATTTAAATCTCCTCCGCATTCCGCCAACCTGCGCCATCTCTGTTCTCCACCATTCCATAGCATTTTCCGCCATTTCTCCGCAGTCTCACTATCATCCACATCATCCGCCCCTATCCATGGATTTCATAACTGGTTTCGTGTTTTTGCAGGGTTATCAAAGGCGAAAAATGCCATAGTTCTCATATGCCCCGCTACTTCAATGGCGCACTGCGTAGACAGAATTAAATTTGGAAGCTGGTACTATAATAGAAATTATCGGAGATGGTAGTGATGTCATAAATATTACCCAGGGACAGTTTAATATTAATAAGAAATCTATTCGGCGCCATTAAAGCCCAGATTTTCAGATCAAGACATTTATGATGCGGTGAAGAAGAACCGGCTAATGATCGAGAACTTGAGGCGTTCGGTGTTGAAGGATTGAGCCTTGTACAATAGTTTAGAGGAAAAGACGAAGCAAAAAATCAATGAACCTAAGGAGCATGTAGAAATCAATGCAGATTAGGATTTTCTATAGCAGCAAAAAAAATTTCCTTCATAAAGGACAGAGCGCCCATATAATGTTCAATCTATGCCGTGTTTTGGAGAGATTTTCTACCCTGAAACAGCCTCAGTACTATCAGAGCATTTATTTCATCAGTATGGAAGACTTCTTTATCATTCATTTAATCTTTGTTTATTCACCAATAGCACCACATAGTACTGCAGTCAGAGTACATCAGAATTATATCAGAGTAGTCTGAAGACTAAAGAAGATGACTCATTCACCCAAAGAACATTAGAGATTAATGCACAGGATAATTACAGAATGGGCTTCGGCCCTCTTTCTTTCAGAAGATTTAATATTGCATTTAGTCCTTCACCTACCCCCTCTACTCCTCCGGAGCTATAAATTCATAGAGAAACTCATTTTAATGGTTGTTGATCAGTTATCAGTGAACTGCAAGTAGTTTCTTTTGAGACATAGTCTCTGTGTAAAGTTGTAATATAGGTTGAAGGAGATGTTTTCAGACTGAGAATTCAGCTATTGGCAATGTTGTACTTGATTGGTATTGCTGTTTAATATGACAAGCACATTTATTTGGATCCTGATCTGAAGCAGCGGTGATGTTTTCCTATCTTTGTGTTTCATTCATTTCATTTCATTTCTACTAGCTTGCATCAGAAATATTAGCATAGGATTTACCCTTGTTGGGTACCCTATGTTTCTGCTCTCCTTGCCATTAATGTTTCTCTTCTGAATGTATTATCTAAGAAATTATTTTAGTTGGTTTAACTAGTGTAGTGGATTTTATTTCTGCTCTCTGATGTATGAATCAAATGAAATCGGTTCTTAGATCTTCTTGTTATAGATTTAGTTGGCATATTTGGGAGCAGTAGGATTAGAGTTGTGCAATCACTAGGATCCTTGTGACCCCGATTTGGTCTTTAACTTTGTGCTCTAAATACATGTTATCCCACTCCCCTTCTACCTCTCCATACCACATAATCATCTTGAAGATCCTAAGTTTCAGATGACTAGCCCAATTGAAAGCCTACCTATTGAGTAGCAAGAAAATCCTTTCCTAACTCCATTGCCCAATGGTTTCGAATATTTCCTGGAATACTTCACTTCTGCCCTTTATCCTCTTTGCTCATCCTAGTCTTACATCGAACCCTTCCTTCCTGATAACCAACAACCAAAACAAATAATCAAACAAACAAATCCCGAGCCTTATAACTAGCCTAACATCTTAAACTTTGAGCTTCATTGTCATAAAACCTTTTTCTCGTATAGAAAGATCCCTCTCTGGACCCAGGAGGGCTAGATCCTGAGGTCTAAAAGTGGTTCTGATTTTGTCTCATCTTTTGGTCTTGCCAATCTGGCCAAAACATGGGAACCCCAACATAATGGCAACTCCGTTGGGGAACTGAGTGCATTGCACCTGAAACATTCTTAGGCATTCAAAAAACTTACAATCTCTAGTTAGGTTGGCAGTTAAACAATATTAATCTCACATCAACCTCTATACCATTTGTTGTGTTTCTCCCATACTCTTGGACAGAGTCTGGAAAGGGCCAGGTAGCCTCCAGATCTCACACTCTTTTAGAGGTGACATATCTGGTAAATGCCCTCCCAGTCAATCTCTGGTTATAGTTTGTTGTGTTTGGAAGATATCCTTGAAAAGGGACATCTCATAAGCATTGTGGTGGACAGTGTACCCTCAAAAAAAAAATACTAAACCCTCCACCTGGCGACTCCATAGTTCCTAAACGTTTTAAAGACTCCACTGGTGATCATTAGGCTTGCTGATTATCTTGGCTCACAATAGACTCCACTGGGAGACCAACCTCCATAAAAACATCAACCACAGTAGAATTAACAAGTAGGGGTAAGCTGTTTGATCAGAAAACAACATTCTGGCTTCTAGAACCATCCATACAAGAGCTTACCCTAACCCAGACCCACCTAAAATAGTTGACAATCCTGAGAGCATCCTCAAGGGAGCTCCTGCACCCAAAGGATCAACTATTTCCAGTCACATCTATAGAGCTAATTCTGCACCAGAAGATCTTACAGTTCTATCACACTCTCACCTTGACCTAGACCTACCTAATAGATTACCTAGAACTAGGTAATTCAGTATCTTAGACTAGCCAGATCCTGAGCTCCCTGATTCACCACAGCAAAGTGGTGGACACCTTGGTAATAGACAGACCCTTCCATCTACACCTCCTGATCCACATTCCATACAAAACTTGCGGCTCAGTCACCCTAGGTCTGCTGATCAGTCTTCTGTAGATCATAATATTCCTGTCATCCATATACCAACTGCCCAAGTTAACCCTTTGTTACACTAAAAACTATTATCCTGACATTTTGCGGTGAGTATGAGCTCATTATTACTCATACTTCCTCCTTTTGCAAGTTAACATATTAGCTCCTCATGTCAAGCTTTCAAAATCAGAGAAAAGTTCCTAAAAATCTCCTAAACATTGATATCGCACTTTCTCTATTCATTGCCTGCGGTCCCGCACCTAAAGTTAAGCTCTCCTGTGGAACCATACCGCACATTCTTTGTGTTATGGGTGCGGACCTCTGTAAAACTCAAAAAGGCGAGAAAGTAAAGATAAAAATTTGGTTTCAGATGAATTCTAGAAGATTCTAGATGGGAATTTTCCGGAATGAATACGCTTTGAAAAGGTTCATGCATCCCTCACTTGATGGAGCTAACCCCTTGATGTAAGGAGCTAATCCCTTTGAAGGAGGATTCTATCCCTTCATATTTGGAACAGAAAACCTCCTCTTTTCCACTATAAAAAGAGGCCTTGGGTAGCCTCAAAGGGAGTTCAAGCTTAAGATATTTTAAGTTAAATGCTGTTGAGATTCAGACTTAGTTAACTAAGACTTTCTGTGAGGTTAAATCACTCACCTCTATTGGTCTTGGTTCAAAGAGTGCAATGCTTGTCAAATTAGAAGAGATTCCTGCTTCGGACCCCAGGAGGACCTGCACGACATCAAGGCACAGGTTGTAAAGGTTTTATTTATTTGAAGTTAATACAAATATACTCATTTGTCTCATTAAACTGTCTATTCATGGTTTATTTCATAAATTCCTTGATCATTATGATGAGTATAATTTATCATAATGTCTATACAGGTGCTATGTAATCTTTTTTCTTGTTTGTGACTGCAGATTCACGAGGAATGTTCTTTCAAGTGCACAGGAAGGACTTCAACGAGATCAACCAAGCGCTAGACATGAGGTAGGCCTTACACCTATATAGCATTTTTATGAATCTTGTATCCTTAGAGAGAGATTAGTATAATTGGTTTTTTGTTGCTAGTTACTTTTAGTACTAGAGACATCGGTCTTGTCCGCAAGGCGGATTAATCCACACAACAAAATGGTGACTTCGCTGGGGAAGAACTTGTTGTTTTTGGTTCTCTTTTATTTTTGATTTAAGGAAACATTTTTTCCTGGTTTTTGATTGATACATATCTGTCTAGGTAATTTAGATTTTCCCTGTTTTTGAAAATTTAGAAATATTTTAAGTTTTTCTATAATTTTTCCTAGGACTGCACTCTGGCTTATTTTGACAGTGCGGGCAGGTTCACACTTTATGTAAGAATACAGTGCGGGACCGCACCTGTCAATACTGGTTGCGTGCGGACCCTGTAAAATTTTTAGAAAATCTCTAGATTTATTTTTCTAGTTTATTTTTATTTTGATGTAGATCTTTGGTTTCTACCCAGACTGATTATTGTTTCTGTCAAGAATTTTTTGTGAATGAACTCCAACAGTTTTGATGTTTTGATGATTTTCTAGAAGAATTTTTCATTTTGGATTGTTTTTCCACTTGGTCTTTGTAGCGATTCGAAGCTTTGATAGTTTGAAGTATCTAAGATTACATTGATCTCTTTTTGTCTTTTTGAATCCGACCTGATTGTGAAAACATCCTTTATTGAGAAATTGAGCTTTTTGTTTCTTTGCGAATCTTCAAAAAAACTTGGTTGAAAGTTTTGAATTTCATTTAAAAAAAAAAAAACAAAAACATATTTTGAGTGTTTTTGATCTGTTTTTTATTCTAAAAAAATAGACTCTTAGTTTGCTGAACAACTAAGGAAAACATTCTTCAAAAAAAATCTTAAAGCTTTTACTCAATTTAGATTGTTTAAAATCATAGTTCTCAAGATTAGAGTTTGTAGTTTTGAGTAGTTTTTAATATTTATAGCTTTCTTTCGGAGGAAAATTGTTTTGTAGTTTCAAGTTTGGAAAGAAAAAGGATTTTGTTATGAGCTTGATATACATCATCGTTGAAAAGACAAAATATTTTCTTTCAATCATTCTTCATTTTTAAAGAAGGAATTGTTTATTAAAAGAATTGCATTCTCCAACTCTTTCTTAGATAGAAGTTCATTGAAAGAAAAATAATTGATTATCATTCTAGGTGCATTTTAGTGTTTTTTGGAAGTCGAGTCTTCACATCATCAAATTTTCATTTCCGCACCCATTGACTTAAGAAACAGCTCAAAAAAGTAACGCTTAATTAAAATTCATCTAGAAAACTTTTTATTTCTAGGGCTCTTATCACCAACATAGCTTAGGCAAGTATCTTGGAGTAGGGAGTAATTAACTCTCCAAGATAGCTAAAACAAACAAGTAGATAAATCTTGCGGTAGGAAGAAATTCCAATTGTTGCATGTATGCTCTGGGAAGCTCCTCTTATAGGAGTCAAGCACGAGATTATATTTGAACCAGTGGGGTAATCAATCCTTCCTCATTGGGAACGATAGAAGATTTACACGTATTAACAACGGTAAACCTTGGATAGACCATTGTCGAGGAGCCTGGGGTCACTTGTCGGTAAACCTTGGATTATTTCAAGGAACCTTCAAGGGGATTGAGCTTTGTTACTCTTCCCTTGCGTGTGTGTCAGATCATAGACTGTTCCCCCAGGTATATTTGTTTCATTTGGTAACCTTAGTGGCCATAATATTTAGGATTCTTTCCTAAGGTGACGGTGGAGGGAAGATCCCACTGTACCTGGAACGGACGTCGGCTAGACTCACTTGGACTCTCCGAAGGGTTATCTTGACTCGATATGGTATAGTGGAGAAGCTTGCACCGGTCTGTTTCATTAAGCAGGTTGTTGGGGTAACTGTTCCAACCGCCCTTTTCATGTTAAAATTATACTAAGTTGGATTTCATCACCAACTAGTGTTTTTAGTACGGAAATTTACTGTTTGTGTGTGGTTTGAACTCTTAGATTTATAAGCGTATGATTCAATTGTTTGTTTCTTAGAGAATTTAGGTGTTTTCATTGAAATTTTTCTTTGTTTGTGTGTGATTAGATAATTTTTAATCGTGGCGGAATTGCCGAGACAATCCCGGAGAATACAAGGGAAACCCCCTGAATATTCACCAAGTCAACTTGAAGGGCTTCGTGCTCTGGTAGCATCCAGTAGTAGTAGAATTAGATCAATAGAAATTGGAAGTTCATCTATAGTTATACATCTTGATCATCAAATACCTACAACAGAATACATTCAAGAACCGATTTCAGTTTCTGAAGTTACTGAAACTATTTCTCCTTCTGGTGAATTATCTGACGAACCTGAAATCTCTGAACCTAAAACTGAATCTTCTGTTTTGGAAACATCCTCAGGATTTATTACACCAACTTCTAGCGATCCAGGTTCACCTAGGGTAAGAAATATTATTACAGAAAATCTTCCCTCTAGACTTTTTTTTATTGAAAAACTTACTAATCCAGACGAAGACATATCTCTTCCCGACTCCCCTCAATCGTTAAATCTTAGGGAGCTTTAATCTATTTTCTACAGCCCCATTTGAACTAATCCTTGGTATCTCTCTTTAATGAACTTTTTAGAGAATCCGGGTCTTGCTTTTTATCCACCTCGAATTCCATTTCATCCTACACCCAGAGGTTATTATCCATCATCTTTTATGGCCGGAGAGTCATCCATGTTTTCTCAAACGCCGGAATCATTTTTACATGGTGGTCCTTCTGTTCCTTCGGGATATCAGTCTTTGTCTGGTACTTTCTCGGGAGCAACTCCTCAACCCATCGAAAACGTGTTATCATCTGGTCTTGATGAACTTAAAATTGAAACGTCGAACGCAGAGCAAATTTTTATGATGTCTGGTAATATTCCAAATCCTCAAACTCAAGGCAGTCAGTTTCCTTCTGGGGGGCAACCTCATGGAACTCAGTTACCACCTGGGGGGCAACCTCAGGGTAGTCAGTTACCGCCTGGGGGACAACCTCAAGGTATTCAGTTACCACCCGGGGCACAACCTCAAGGTAGCTTTTTCCCAGCACAAACTGTGGAATCATATTATTTTGGGGGGCAACCCCAAGGACAGTACATACCTCAAGGGTATCAATCTCAAGGACAGTAAATTCCTCAAGGTCAACCCCAAGCACAATATGCTCCTCAGGGTCCTTATCAACCCCAGCCTCAGTACGCGCCTCAGGGTTATCAACCTCAAGTTCAGTACCCAATTCAAGGTTTCCAACAGCCTTCTGGTCAGCCATCTTTTCAAGGAGCTGGAAATTTACCACTTACTAATCAACCCTATCTTCAACCAGGTTTTGGTCCTTACATTCAACCTTCAATGGGACAATACCCCAGAACTATGGTGTGGGATCCGTCCCAATATCAACAGCCTTTGCAGCCTAATGTGCAGTTGCCTTATCAACCTGGACAACCTTTGGTTTCTGGTCCAACCCAGCAACCTGTTCAGCCAGCTATTCAAACTCCTGCACCTAGTTCAGTTCAGCAGACTGGGCTTAGTAAACCTCAGACTCCGCCTCAAGCTTCTGCAACTGCTGCAACGTCTGTTCAACCTGTCACACCTGTTTCTAGAGTATCTGTAGCCCCGACTTCTTCTATCCCTGTATCCGTGCAAATCCCTCAAGTCTCTGTACCTCAGTCAGGACCTTCAGTTCAGACTACAGTTTAGATGCCTGTAGGACAAGATGGTATAAGTACAGTTGTTACAAGTCAACCTCAATTTACGTATCAACCGTACCAGGGACAGCCGCAATTCGGTCCCTATGTACAAAATCCAAACTATCAGTATCAACCGTACCCTGGTTATACTTATCAACAAGCTCAGTATGGTCCGGTTCATCCTGGTTTTTCGGGAGGTTACACTATACCTAATGCAAATCCGATTCCTAGATCTGCTTTGGCTTCTCAAAGTTTTCGTGACCCTAACTGTCAATTACTGTTTATCCCAACTTTGGATGTACCTGATTTGACGTGCCTTACAAATGAACCCATTTTTTATTATCAAAACTGGCCGCCAATGCCTCATAAGTTGCCTAGTGATATACCAAAATTTGAAGGTAAGTTAGGAGAGAATCCATCGAATCATGTTATGACTTATCACCTTTGGTGTGCATCTAATTCAATTACTGATGATTTGATTCGTTTACGTCTTTTCCAAAGAACTCTCATAGGTCTTGCAGCCAAATGGTACATTGAGTTGCCACAAGGCTCGTTTCATAATTTCAGTCAGTTAGCAACCACTTTCTTGACTCATTTTTAGTTGCCTGTCAGATACAACAATGGCATGGAATTATTAACTTCGGTAAAACAATCTACGTCCACGTATATTTCTGATCATATTCATGAATGGCGACGTAGGAGGCGTTTGGTGAAAGTTTATATTCCGGATCAAATTTTAGCAGAATGGTTTGTTAAATCATTGTTACCCAAGATCACTGAAGATGTAGCCAAGGCTGGTGTTTTTACTGAAGAGCAAGTAATTTCCCAAGCTCAGTACCTTGACCTCGTATATACATAGTCAGGTATTTTACATGAGAAAATTCCCCATCTTCCAAAGCAAGGTCAAATAGCTGCAGCTCCTTTAGGGTCTCATGCCACTGACGGTATGATTGGTACAATTAATTCTAAAAGCAAGAAGAAATCTTCAAAGAATTATTCTCCAATTATAACTTTACCTGATTCCCCGAAAGCAGAATCTTCACCCGAAATTTCTACCGACATTCATGTCGTTGAAACATCTACGACAAAATCAAAATCCAGTAGTAAAAAGAAGGGGAGGAATAAAAAAAAAAAGAATTCGAAAGAGAAAATTGATAAAGATGAATCCAATGATGAAAAACGTAAACCTCGCTATCCTTGTTTCATTTGTGAACAAGATCATTTCACGAAAGAATGTCCATATCGAGCTGAAGTTACGAAATTCGTTAAAGGATCGCAACAACCTACTGTCTTGAAGGATCCTTTTCCAATTCAAGATAGTAAGATGATTGGTTCTTCCTTGACTACTTTAGAAGAGCCTATTATGATGATGTCTCATGTAAGGGTTGCGACGCGATCGCAAGATTACAGTACTAAGAATCCTGTTGATGGTAAAGAAGCAGAATATTCTAATGCAAACACATCAACTACACCTCCTCCTGTTTCTGGTCCGCTACAGATCGAGAAACAAAATCCAGACTTAATAATCAAACCACCTGCTAAAGGTGTTCTTCGTAAATCAGCTTTCAATCCACATGCGAGAGCTGCTCAGAATTACAACATTGTTGAAGACTTATTTGTTTCTCCTTCAGTAATGTCGGCTTTGAAAGTGCTGCAATCATGTCCAGCACAACGTAAATTATTATTGTCTGCTATAGGAGCTGTCGATGTTCAGGATTCTAACCTTATAATCTTCAATTTAGAAAATAGTACACCACATCTTCCTCACCAAATGGCTTTCCAGATTCCAGTGTTAGTAAAAAACAGACCTATTTTTCAGACTGTGATTGATGAAGGAGCTTCAACGTGTATTATGTCGATTCAGTGTTGGAAATCTCTTGGTTCTCCTACACTTAACCAATATCCGATGATTCTAAAGGCTTTTCATGGTCGAGGTTTTCAACCTTTTGGTATTTTGCAGGATTCACCCATAGGGGTCGAAGGTAAAATCGTTAATCTAGATGTGGAAGTGGTTGATGCCCCTCTAGATTACAACCTTCTTCTGGGTCATAGTTGGTCCTATGCTATGACTGCTATTGTTTCTTCGGTCTTTCGACTCATAAAATTTCCATATCAAGGAAAGATCGTGACAAAAGATCAGTTAAATTATTTCTCATCCAACCCAGCCTCTTTAGAAACAATCCAGCATGTTGGTAAAATGACTATTCCTTATAAGGATGTTGGAGTAGGTTTGATTAAAGATTATGGTTTACTAGGAACTTTTTCCTTTCCTCCTCCTAACGTATCGCCTTCTACTGCAAATATTCACATGATTTCGTCAGACACTGTTATGTTTGATGATACTTGGATCGTACCTTCCGAATCCGAGATTGATTCATTTGATGGCATGATGCCCTTGAGTCCATTTGAAATTGCGTATCAGGCTGTACAGTCACTTTCCAACCCCTCTTCAACCAAAATTGATCCAATGAATGGGATCCAAAAGGAATCACTTTCTATATCTAGTTCAGTTACAACAACATTTCCTGAACTTGTTCATACAGATGACCAAATTCGTGAGTTTTTGTCTGTTGATGATTTACCATGGGAAGATCTACATCATCGATCTTCATTTTTACCTAAATTAGATCATTTTGAAGATGATTTAGCTTTAATTTTTACTGCTGAATATGCCAAGGAACCTCAGAATCCATTGCAAAATCCTGAGTTTGAGTTAAATTTGGAAAATATATCTCGAACGGTTCCCATTGACATTTCAGTAAAACTAGGAATAATTGAAAACATTCATATAGGTGCTTGTTGTACTGAAGATGAAATTAAAGCTTATAAAGCCCTATTTCAAGAATTCCATGACGTGTTTTCCTGGTCTTATGAAGAAATGCCACGAATTGATCCATCGATCGTTGTTCATGAGATTAAGACTTACCCGGATGCTAAACCTGTTCGTCAACGATTACGTCAAATTCATCCTAGAAAAGTTGCTGCTATAAAAACAGAAGTTGAAAAATTACTTCGAGCAGGATTCATTTATCCAATTCCCTTAACGGATTGGGTATCGAATATTGTTCATGTAACTAAAAAATAAGGAACGATAAGAGTATGCATCGATTATAGGGATATTAATCGAGCGTGTCCAAAAGATAATTATCCAACTCCCTATATCAATCAAATAATCGATGATTGTGCTGGCAGTGAATTGTTTTGCTTCATGGATGGCTTTTCCAGCTACAATCAAATAAACATACTCCCTGCAGATCAACCCAAAACAGCTTTTATTTGTCCACGGGGAACGTTTGCTTACTGTAAACTACCTTTTGGATTAAAGAACGCTGGAGCAACTTTTCAACGGGCTATGTCGTATGCATTTCATAACTTTAAGCACATTGTTCAGCCATATCTCGATGATTTACCTGCTCATTCATTACATAGGGCCGACCATCTCACTCATTTACGAGAAATTTTTATGAGATGTAGGCATTATCGAATAAGGCTGAATCCACATAAATGTGTTTTCTGCATAGAATCAGGTCGATTACTGGGATTTGTTGTCTCAAAAGCAGGCATTCATGTCGATCCATCGAAGGTGGAAGCTATTGTTAAATTGCCTCCTCCTTCGACTTTACACCAACTCCAAATTTTGCAGGGGAAAGCAAACTTTTTACGTAGGTTTATTCCTAACTGTGCCGAGCTTACAAAGGGTTTTACCCGGTTGTTGAAACAAAACATTCCGTTTTATTGGGACGAGATCGCTAATCGATCTTTCTATGCACTTAAACACGCGTTGACCCATGCACCGTTACTTCATACTCCCAACTACAACCAAGATTACATTTTGTACCTCGCTGCTTCACATTCCACCATTGGGATGGTACTAGTTCAGGAAGATGAATCTCACAATGAACATGTGATTTATTATCTTAGTTGAAATCTGCATCCGACTGAAATCAAATACACACATGTGGAGAAATTGGCCTTGGCAGCTGTTCAAGCTGTCCAATGTTTTAGAGATTACATCTTGTTACGTAAAACCACGGTAATTTCTAATTGCAACCATATGATGTATATTTTGACCAAACAATTGATAGGGGGCAAATATTCCAAATGGATAGTTATCCTGCAGGAATTTGACTTGGAATTTGAAAAATCCAAGGCAAAGAAATCTTTGGTATTTTCAGAACTGATGTGTGATTTCCCCTCTACTGATACTGAAACAGTGGCAGAAGAGTCCATTGTGGACGAATCTTTGTTTCTCATCAGTACACTTGATCCTTGGTATGGAGATATTATTGTTTATCTCCAAACCCAATCTTTTCGGCCTGACATCTCACGAACTCAGCGACGGAAAATACGCTTCCAATCCCAACAGTATAATATCATTGGTGATACACTTTATCGACGTGGAGCGGATTCTATTTTTCGACGTTGTCTAACTCATGAAGAAGCTGAAAAGGTGTTAAATGACTACCATTCTGGAGCATGTGGCGGTCATATGTCTGGGTATGCCACAGCCCAAAAGATATTGCGTGCAGGTTATTTCTGGCCAACGTTGTTCAAAGATTGCATTTATGCGGTTCGGAAATGCCACAACTATCAAATTTTTGATCGAAAAATGTGCGCGCCACCCGCTCCTCTTCACCCTATAATTGCTGTTGGTCCTTTCACGAAATGGGGTATCGATTTTATTACATGTAACCCTCACTCGGCCGGGGGGCATGCCTATATTATCTTAGCAGTAGATTATTTTACAAAATGGGCCGAGGCGATGCCTACATTTTCAGCTGACGGCAAGACTGCTGCAACATTCGTATTTAATCACATAATTGCTAGGTTCGGTGTTCCTCAAGCTATTATTACGGATCATGGAAGTCATTTTCGGAATTTCATGATGACTGAACTGACAGACCAACTTGGCTTGCACCATGATAGTTCCACTCCGTATTATCCGCAAGCCAATGGTCTGGTTGAAGCTATTAAAAAAGTTTTAGTCACCATGATTAAACGAATCATTGGTATTCACAAGACGAATTAGCATTCCATGTTATTTTCAGCACTTTGGGCATATCGAACCTCAGTGAAAACATCAATGGGTTTCACTCCTTTTCAACTGGTTTACAGTTTGGAAGTTGTGTTGCCGATTGAATGCGAAATACCGTCACTAAAATTAGCCGTAGAATTACTTCCAGCTACGTCTGAAGAGGAGAAACGTTTCTTGTACTTAGCCCAATTAGATGAGAATCGACGAAATGCTGCAACAGCAAACGAAGCCCATGTTAAAAGGATAAAAGCTCAGTATGATAGAAGTGTGACCCCTCGAAATTTTTCAGAAGGAGACCTAGTTTTACTTTATGATCAAGCTAACGACAAGCTAGGAGCTGGGAAATTCGTGCCTATGTGGCATGGTCCTTATATTGTTAAATGAAAGTTAGCAAAAGGGGCCTATGAGTTGATAGATTTTGACGGTATGCCTTTGGATAAACCCAGAAATGGGCTCTATCTAAAGCGATATTATGCTTAAATGTGGTGTGGAGATTTTTTTAGTTTAGATTTCTTTACTGCTGGTGTGTTTTAGATTAGAAAAGTGTGCCTAGTTTAGAGAGCGTGTTTTTATCACTATCCCTGCTTATCTGAGTTTTACTCTTGATATTGCAGATGTCGACGTCTCTTCAAACCTACATTGGTTTTGCTGATGGTGCTTGTCGTAGTAAATGAAACATTTCTTCCGCAGCTTGGGTTATCTATTCACCCTCTGACGAGTTAGTATCCATGCATGGGGTAAGCCTTGGTCAAACAACAAATAACATTGCCGAGTATAGTGCAGTGATTGAGTTATTATCTGAATCCATATCATTTGGAATTCGGAGTTTGATTGTAAGGTTGGATTCTGAACTTGTTGTATTACAGCTTAACAAGGTTTATACCATTAGAAATCCAATGTTATTATGGTTATTTTTAAGAGTTCATCTCTTGGAATGTGAATTTGATTACATTGAATATCAGCATATTCCAAGACATTTAAATACATTAGTAGATTCAATTGCTTCCAGTATGATAAATAGACATTTGCAATAATCAAAATAGTAAATCAAATGCATTCATATATGTACACAGATAGCCGGCAAATAGTGATATATCATAGTATAGGAGTGTTTTCAAAAAATATACATCGTCTTCGATCATATGTTGGAAACACCTTATGATCGGAAAAAATGATAATACAAAAGTCAAAAATATGAGTCTACACGATCATCCCATCACTGATGATGATCACGATAAGAAACCACTGCTCGGGCTACCCTGCATAGGAACCTCCTAAAGGGTCCTGGAACTCCAATCACATATCTCTGCAACCTGAGAGGAATGTCATCTATGCTCGTCTTTGGAATATCTAGAGTCAAACGCTCTAGATGATGCTCTAAATCAGTCAAAATCTCCGCTGATTGGCCTGCTGGGGCTGGTGCAACCGCAACTGGTTGTCTTCTCTCGTAAGGTTGGAGATGGGCTGGTCGTTGTGGATCCACATCTGTATTAAAAAAAAAATTGGTTATTAGTTTTCAAGACAATAAAAAAAATATAAAAAAAAAAATAGAATTTAGCAAACGTTGAAAAATGATTGTACCTGACTCATCCCATTGTTCCCCTGCTGGGAGAACCATCTCTCGGTCACCACGGAAATCTATCTCGGCGTATGGAAAATCCTCTATCACAAAAATTTGGCGACCCAACCAACGAAAATATGAAGGAGGAAATCGGACAATCTCAGTACCCTCAATAGCATGACGAGCCATCAACGCGGACCAATGAACCATCCTCGGTTCTCGAAGTCGACCAGCATCAACAACAATACTCTGTGGGGCTAACATGGGAACCCTCTCTAGAGCAAAAGAAACAACAATGGATCCATATCCAAAGTTATTCAGTTTCCCATTTTTTGCTCTGGTTAGTTGGCCTTTTACATTAGCCAACACAGCTTCACACCAGTTAAAGATGGTGGCGCGAAAACAGTCCACGGGAATACACATTTGGGAACCAGTAGCTACATGAAGCGCAACACTCCCACACAGTTTGGTAACAGTAAAAGAAATAAATTTCAATTCAGGACGGATGATGTGTTTTATGTCAATCCGTTTGTTCCGAGGATTTTCCTGGTCATTGCAGAATTCTAGTTGGAGACTAGCGACAAACTGGCCACTTGGCCTAGTCCCAAACAAAGAAACTTGTTCGCCCCTCTTGGACAAACCAGTCAAGAAATATATATCCTCCAGCTCAATTTTGAGCCGGTGGCCACCAATGAAGAAGCACTAGTCCTGCACATTCCATCTGTTCACCAATCATGTCAAGAGTTCTACTTGTGCCCTCATGCGTGAGATGGCCCAAAATTTGTACAAGCCACATGATTTTAATGCCTGTTGTGTGGGAAAATGAAGTATTACGGCTTCATCCACTTCCTCGTGCTCACGTTCTCGCCAAATCAGCATCTTGTCAATCCTACAATACATAAAAAGGCAAGTTAGAATAGTCTTATTTGAAATTTTTTGGCAAACAAATGAGAAATTAATGTTTTAAAATCAACTGCGTGGGTACTGCACCTACGCTTTGTACACAGTGCGTAGATCCGCACATGTATTGTGTGCCGAGTGCGGAACCCATGACTTTTTCCTTATAGGAAAAAGTTGGGGTCCACAGGTAACGTGTGTCCCACCTGCGGACCCCGCGGGTGAATTTTTAAACCATTTTTTGCCTTAAAAATGCAAACTAAAGCCTAAAAACAAATTTGAAATGGATGAAAAGCAAGATTGAGAGGTTGTGGATTACCTGGGACTGACGGTTCTCGATTCCAACGGATGGATTTTCCAGAATCTTCACAGGAACTTTCTTACCCAAAATCTTTTTACTTTTCACTCTGGAACTGAACGGTAAAAATGAAATTGAAAAAGTCCTTTTTATAAGTTTTTTCGAATGAATAAATTTTTAATTTGTTTATTTTTCACTTTAAAAAGGGAATTTTTGAAAGCATTTTTACTTATCTTAAACAGGTATGTGTAATGTTTCAATTTTTTTTGCAGAAATTGGATTTTTCAGGTGAATTGATCATTTTTCAACAAAGAGCTCACTTTTATCACTTTTTCGGACTCTTTCAAAAATTTTACGAAAAAGTGAAACATTGGAGTCAATTTTGGTTATTTTCAAGACTCGTTAAACTCATGAAAATCCCGAGATCATTTTGCTATTTTTCATTCTCGTAAAACATATAAAAATGCCGAGTTCTTTCCGTCTTTTCCTGCTCGTAAATTAAAATTAAAGTCGGCCATATGAGTACATTTTTATCCCTTTTTCGAACTCATTCAAACTTACAGAAAAAGTGAAACCATGGAGTTCTCTTTTAAGCCCTTTTCAGACTCTCTAAACATGAAATTTTTTTCGAGTACTTGACTATTCGAACTCGTTAAAGTAAATGAATAGTCGTCCCTTCAGTATAAGTTTACCCCTTTTTCTGACTAAAATGGACTATTTACGAAAAAGGTATACGTTGACTAATTACGGTCAATAGAGTTCTCTCCCACATTATTTTATCCTTTTTCGGGCTCGAGAGACTAAATTTACGAAAAATTACACCCAAGGAGTTTTCTTAAGTTTTTCTTCTGACTCCCTAAAATTGAAAAACACTGAGTTTCTCCTATACTGGACTCGTTAAAACTTAAACAGTAAAGGACCTGTTTAATTTTCAACAGGAACAAACCACTCCTTCTTAGGGTTCAAATCTTAAAATAAGTTGGACTCATCCGAAGGATGAGCTTATAATCAAGAAAATGTTATCCTCCTCAAGCTTGTCAAAAATAAAGAGGTACTTGCCAGAAATGGTGGGGGAAAAAAGAGAGAAATGGGCGTGTTTGTTATATTTTAAATTTTTCGATAATTCAGTCAGCCAACTCTTGAACAAGACACTTTCATTCACCTGGGTTGGGAAATCATTTTCCTAACAGTTAATCAAACCACATTGAAAGTCTTCAGCCGGTTTCTGGGTATTAGCTTTGGGTCAACTATCACCAAGCCATCTGCAGTGTCGTTATGTGTTCAAGAGGACAGTTCAAATAAACCATTCATTTGCAAAATATCTATCATCCATTATTGACCATCCCTGAGTCAGTCCTTGCCAATATATTTTCAAAACTTGATCTATGATTTTGTGTTGTGGGCTTGCCTACGACAAATCACTTTCTATTGACATCAGCACATTATCTAGGAAGTTGATCCAGAAATTGTCAGTACCTTGAAATATGCATGCCTCAATGGCAGGTTTCTCAACTTCGACGACAGGTTGCATCAATGACCTTCGATCGAATGATTCTGTGACATGTTCGACTTCAGCTCATTCATTCACATTTCATGGATTTTACTGAGTACTTTGAGAGCCATTAACATTACTAGTGGTTTCTCTCACACTTGTTAACATTTCACATCATTGACTGGTAATCAAGTGGTTTCTACCATGTTCAACTTCAACACATTTATTCACATGGATAGAATCGTACTATTTCGAGATGCGGAAATCAAGACCCTGGATCTAGTTTCCACCATCCAGGCTGTGGGGAATTTTATTATTATATAGTAGACTATTCATTACAGATCGCTGTGCCCATGCTGTGTCTACGCTATTGATGTAATATTAAAATCATTCCTGTATCAGAACGATTTAAGTTAGTTTCTAGTTAGTTTCAATCTAAGTATGGGAATGCCTACCTCAGTGATGACATATATATGTATATATTTTTCATTGAATGTTTTTACAGGTTCCGACTGGGGTGTCCACAGGATGATCTTTGAAATGATAAAGTACTACACTCTTCATATATGACAGACTACAACTTCATCTATTCCAGACTTTTCACTTTAGGGGGCAATTTGTTACACTAAAAACTGTTATCC
Source organism: Pinus albicaulis (assembly GCA_034641835.2). NCBI lineage: Eukaryota > Viridiplantae > Streptophyta > Pinopsida > Pinales > Pinaceae > Pinus > Pinus albicaulis. The sequence continues at coordinate 256,575,106 of CM076583.1, read as the reverse complement.
TGACATTTTGCGATGAGTATGAGCTCATTATTACTCATACTGCCTCCTTTTGCAAGTTAACATATCAGCTCCTCATGTCAAGCTTTCAAAATCAGAGAAAAGTTCCTAAAAATCCCCTAAACATTGGTATCGCACTTTCTCTATTCATTGCCTGCAGTCCCACACCTAAAGTTCAGCTTTCCTGCGAAACCAGACCGCTCGTTCTTTTTGTTATGGGTGCGGACCTCTGTAAAACTCAAAAAGACGAGAAAGTAAAGATAAAAAGTTGATTTCAGATGAATTCTAGAATATTCTAGATGGGAATTTTTGGGAATGGATATTCTTTGAGAAGGTTCATGCATCCCTCACTTGATGGAGCTAACCCCTTGATGTAAGGAGCTAATCCCTTTGAAGGAGGATTCTATCCCTTCATATTTGGAACAGAAAACCTCCTCTTTTCCACTATAAAAAGAGGCCTTGGGTAGCCTCAAAGGGAGTTCAAGCTTAAGATATTTGAAGTTAAATACTGTTGAAATTCAGAATTAGTTAACTAAGACTTTCTGTGAGGTTAAATCACTCACCTCTATTGGTCTTGGTTCAAAGAATGCAATGCTTGTCAAATTAGAAGAGATTCCTTCTTTGGACCCCAGGAGGACCTGCACGACATCAAGGCATAGTTTGTAAAGGTTTTCTTTATTTGAAGTTAATACAAATATACTCATTTCTCTCATTAAACTGTCTATTCATGGTTTATTTCATAAATTCCTTGATCATTATGATGAGTATGATTTATAATAATGTCTATACAGGTGCTATGTAATCTTTTTTCTTGTTTGTGACTGTAGATTCACGAGGAACGTTCTTTCAAGTGCACAGGAAGGACTTCAACGAGATCAACCAAGCGCTGGACATAAGGTAGGCCTTACACCTATATAGCATTTTTATGAATCTTGTATGCTTAGAGAGAGATTAGTATAATTGGTTGTTTGTTGCTAGTTACTTTTAGTACTAGAGAGATCGGTCTTGTCCGCAAGACGGATTAATCTACACAACACCCTTTACCTCATCAAAACATCATCATGGCAGCTTGGTATGCACCTCTGGTTTTACCTCAACCTCTAGTACCCTTGCCAAATGATTATCAGTCACAATCCCACACTTCACTGCAAAAGAGTCCATCATAGCCCAGCAACATGTAGATAAGATGGAAGATTCTTTTGACTACATGGAAATAGATGATGATACAGTCAAAATGAGAATCTTTGCCAGAGCTTAGGGGGTGATGTGAAGATATGGTTTAAAGGCCTACCTCCGAGTAGCATTAATGATCTCTTGGCTCTATATCAGACTTTCATAAGCAAATGGGAAGCTAGGGAAAATCCTCGCCAACTCCTAGCAGAATGCATGACCCTTAACATAAACGTAGGAGAGAGTGTCCATGATTACACAACAAGGTTTAACAGCATTTACAATGCCCTCCCTCCACATATGAAACCTCCACAAGGCATGGCCCTAGCAAAATACCCTGAAGGCTTTGATGCTGACATGGCCTATGAGCTCAGGGATAAGGAATACAACACATTGGAGGACATGCAGAAAGGAGCAGTGAATATAGAAGCCAACCTGATTAAGAAAAGAGCAAGACTGAGATCTGAGAAAAGGGTAACATATAGAGATGACACTGTAGCTTCCACATCTGACCAAAATTATGATAAGTTATCAAAAAAGGTGGAAAGGTTATAGCAAATGATGGAAAAGATGGTTGCCACAGTCAGTAACCAAAATAGAAACCAAAACTAGAAACAAAACTTTAGAAGGAACAATAACACTCCCAACAGACAAAGAGAGTCAGATCAACAAGTTATTCCCCCATTTCAAGAGAATTTTCTTGACGAAGATGAGGGAATCATAGAAGAGTCTGAAGGGAACACAATAAATATGTTTGAAACATAAGATTCAATCCATAACTGTTACTTAGAAGAAGATTAGCCCTCACCCTCTAGTTGGGACGAGAAATGTTTAGAAATTGAGGATTAGAGATTAGGATTCGAAAATGCCATGATGCAGGTCAGGGAGCAATATGAACTCAGAAGTAAAAAGAGCCAGGAAACTGCCAAACCCAAAAATTCTAAGGTCACCATCAAGAAAAGGCCTGAGAAAACATCTAAAGCAACTGCTGAAAGTAACAAATCAGCAGCTGAGAGTTCTAGAAATAATAAATAAAAGGACAACCAAAACACTGATACGCAAGGTAGACCAGTTAGTAGCACTAGCACTACGGTTAGTACTCCTGATAAAACTGTCACAAAAACTGTACATAACGAGAGCCAACACACTAATTTAGCCACTAAAGCAGTGGCAAACAAAACAGAGTTGAACACTCCAAAGAGTCAATCCACTTTCAATTTGGAGAGTGAGATTGCAAAAATTAAAATCTTTGTCCCACTCTCTGAGTTGGCCACTCAGGATGTATATAAAGGCCAAATTTTGAAAGAATTAAATTTAGGAGAGAGCAGTGACACTGTAAATATGAGTGATGATCAACCTGCCCTTCTGTTTAGTCCAAATATAGAAGGGAAGTTTTAGGAAGGGGTAGTACCCCCTTTTTATATCAGTCTTAATATCCATGATAAGATCCTCCACAATGCAAAGCATGATTCTGGGGCATCACACAACCTAATTCCTAAAGTGGTAATGGAAACATTAAGCCTAGAGATAACCCGTCCCTATAAAGACCTGTACTCATTTGACTCGAGTAGAGTAAAGTGTCTTGGCTTGATCAAAGATTTATGTGTGAGCCTTACTCAGATTCCTGCCAAGTGTATGGTCATGGATGTTGTTGTGGCAGATGTGCCACCAAAATATGACATGTTGTTATCAAGATCATGGGGATCCAAGCTGCAAGGAACAATGTAGATGGATGGGGCTTATGCCACAATCCCAATCTTTGGCCAACTTAGAAGACTATACAGGGAAGCAGAAATGAAATTCCTGGTTAGTAGCCCTGAGAAGCCTAAAAATTCTCCTCTATACTCTGTACATACAGATCTAAATTTTTTTATCTTCTGCAATGATGAATCTTTGGGAGGACCAGAATCTGAAAACGTAGATACATGCAAAGATACACATGAAGAAACAGAGCCAATGGACTTAAACATAATGGCTACCCTAGACTCAGAGGATGAAGACATAGGAAACCTAGAACAGTGCACTGAAACAAAAACTCAAAGCGAACCAGAAATAGAATGCAATCAGCCAACTAGTCACTTCTCTAGCTTCCACATGCATAACAAAAAACTAAGTAGCCCACAGCCTAGTTCAGACCCTATAACGCAAGATAATGGCGAACCCAATGGTAGGGGAAGGAACGATAACAAAAATGAGAATGGAAATTTGTGGGAAATGAATTTCTATGGGTCCTGCACAAGAAGAACTGCTGGGGCAGGAGTGTGGATACGTAACACCGAGAGTGATTACACAGAGAGCCATGCCTACAACCTGCACTTCAATTGTACAAACAATATTGCAGAATATGAGGCTCTGATCCTAGGCTTAACTCTACTGAAAAAATTAGGAGCCCATAGGATAGCCGTGCATGGAAACTCTGAGCTGATTGTTAAACAGGTGAATGGTGAATACACAGCGAAACATCCTAGGCTGAGAGCATATAGGAAGGACACAATGGATCTACTGAAAACATTTGTTGAATACGAGTTAGCATTCATTCCTAGGGGTCAAAACGTCATTGAAAACGGATTAGCTTGCCTAGCCAGTTCTTACCCCAAGACTCCCAGTGACCAACAAATCATCATTCAGACCAAATTCAGACCTGTTGTGCCAGACAACAAAAAATATTGGCAGGTTTTTGAAGGTGATAAACAGATCAAAGATTTCCTAATAGGAAGAAATGAGTTTGAGTTTTCTGATTCAGACTCCAAATCTGATAGTAGCTACCTAAGTGAAGAATCCTCGGATGAGGAAGAAACATCCTGTAACATAGAAATAAATTCTTTAGATGAACAGACTGGAAATCTAGACTGAAATTGTGAAATTACAGAGAATGAAGAAGTCGAGATGCTACAGGCCAAATATAATAATATACCCAGAGGCCTGGCACCCTTATAATACCTCTTTGACTTTGATAATGTAGCAAAAAATCCCACTATAGAACATGCAGACTCTGATGTGGAAGAATGCAACATAGGCACTGAAGATAAGCCCAAAATGATTAAACTGGCTAAGTCTTTACCTGCAGACATGAAGAAAAAATACCTTGACCTTTTCAAGGAATTAATTGACGTGTTTGCATGGATTTATGAGGACTTAAAGGCCTATGGCACAAATATCATACAACATAAGGTACCCTTGAAAGAAAATCAGAAGCCCTTCAGACAAAAGCTTCGCAGGATCAATCCTAAACAACTGCCTGCAATAGAAAAAGAAATTAAGAGGATGTACGAAGCAGGTATAATTGTTCCTGTGAGGTTCTCTAACTCGGTATCAAAACTAGTGGTTGTAAGGAAGAAAACAGGGGAAATCAGGCTGTGTATAGACTTGAGGAATCTTAATAGAGCCTCACTCAAAGACAATTACCCTTTTCCTAAAATGGAACATATTCTTCAGCGGGTAGTAGTCTCAAAGAGGATTTCTTTGTTAGATGGTTTTTCAGGTTACAACCAAGTCTTAGTAATCCCATAAGACCAACTCAAAATAGCCTTTACCACTCCATGGGGTACCTTTATGTATGTAAATATGCCCTTTGGATTGATGAACACTGGAGCCACCTTCCAAAGAGCGATGGACATAGCTTTTTCAGATGAGATAGGGAATTTCATTGTTATTTAATTAGATGACATAACAATATATTCCAAGACTGGAGAAGAACATCTAATACATCTAAGAAAAGTGTTTGAAAAATGTAGAAGGTTTGGTCTGTCCCTAAATCCTAAAAAGACTGTCTTTGGGCTACAAGAAGGAAAACTTCTTGGCCACATTATATCTGAAAAGGGAATCAAGATAGACCCACAACGAATTGAGGGAATACTACAGATCACACACCCAAGAAACATCAAGGAACTACAGTCCTTCATTGGGAAGATTAATTTCCTTAGGAGGTTTATCCCGAATCTGGCTGAACACCGTAGGAACATGACTAACATGCTGAAGAAAGGTGAAGGATTCAAATGGACTGTTGGAGCTAAACAATCCTTTGAATCAGTGAAACTTGAACTTACCCAAGCTCCCATTCTAATTAGCCATAATTTCTCAAAATACTTCCTGATCTTCTCCTTTTCCTATGAACACATGGTGGCTACAGTCTTGCTGCAGAAAAATGCAGAGGGAATCAAACAGCAAATTGCCTTCTTTAGCAAAGCACTCAGAGATGCACCCTTGAAATACAACATCATGGTGAAACAAGCCTATGCTTTGATTAAGGCCTTGAAATACTTCAGGGTGTACATATTGCATTCTCATACCATATCTTATGTACCCAACATCATAGTCAAAGATATACTGTCTGAAGACCCAGATGGGAAAAGGGGCAAATGGATAGATGTAATATTAGAGTACGACCTTGAGATAAAACCCACCAAACTGATTAAAGGTTAGGGCTTAGCTAAATTAATGGCCGAATCAAACTTAAAATCCCTATACATTAACATGATAAATACCTTGGGTGAGCAACAGGAATTTCATGATCCCGCTGTTGAGGAAAAATTTTAGAGCTCCCCTTGGTATTCTGACATTTTATATGTGCTTACACACCTCAATGCCCCTCCTGAACTATCAAAGACCAAGGCCAGATTTTCAAGACTAAAAGCCAGAAACTACTGCATTTTGAATAAAAACTTATACTGGAAGAATCCTAATGGCCTATTGCTTAAATGTTTGCTTGAAAGTGAGGCAGAGTGGGTTAAACAAGAATTCCATGCTGGAGAATGTGGGGGCCACCTGAGTTGGAAAGCTACTGCGAACAAAATACTCAGAGATGGCTACTATTGGCCCACACTCTTCAATGATGTCCATAAAATGATAGTTTCCTGCCACAAATGCCAGATATTTGAAGGCAAAAGAAAACTCCTCCCTCTACCCCTACAACCCATCACTGTTGAAGGTCCCTTTCTGCAATGTGGCCTTGATTTCATAGGGGAGATTCACCCTGCTTCTTCCGCACAACACAGATGGATCCTAACAACCACGGATTACTTTACTAAGTGGATAGAGGCCATACCCACTAAGAATGCCATAGACTCAGTCATCATTAGTTTCCTAGAAGGTCACATCCTCTCTCGGTTTGGCTGCCTAAGGAAAATAATCGCTGATAATTCTACTGCTTTCGGATCCAAGAAAATGGTTGATTTTTGTCACAGGTATCAAATAGCACTTGGTTATTCAACTGCCTATTACCCTCAAGGTAATGGATTAGTTGAATCATCAAACAAGAGCCTGGTGGTCATCACCAAAAAGCTGTTGGAAGAGAACAAAAAATCATGGCATAACAAGTTAGTGCATGCTTTGTGGGCTAACAGACTTACAACAAAAAATTCCATTGGCATGTCACCATTTTAGCTTGTCTATGGTGCAGAAGCATTATTCCCTACCAGCCTTGGGATACCAGTGACCAAGCTAGTCCAGGAGATCCAAACAGAAGAAGATAGTATGGTGAGGAGAATAAACCAGACAATTCATCTCCAGCAAATAAGGGAAGAGGTCTACAACAGAGCAGTGAAAGTTCAGGAGAATATAAAGAAATTGTTTGACAAAAGGAACAAAGCTGCTGATTTCAAAATTGGAGATAAATTTCTCAAGTGGGATTCAAGGAGAGAGGATAAAGGAAAGCATAACAATTTTGACAGTTTGTGGCAAGGTCCATACATCATCTAGACCACTATGGGTCCAAATGCCTTCTTGTTACAAGAATTAGATGGTACAGAGCTGTTTGGGGGTCCTGTCAATGGAAGGATGCTCAAACACTACTTCCGCTGAGTTACAATTTCCAGTTTCCATTTCCATTGTACATACCATTGCAGTTTTTATTTTCAAAGAAAAAGAGAAAATGTTTCAAAAAACAGAGAGAAAGAAGGGGTTCAGACATGCTCAAAACATGAACCTCTGAAGTGCAAAAGATTGGCTCTAATATGATCAAAACCTGAGCCAAAGAAAGTAAAGGTAGCTGGTCCTAACATGCTCAAAATCTGGACCAACAAAGAAGAAAGCAAATCAGCTCTAACATGCCCAAAACCAGAGCTGAAATGAAGAAAGGAAGTGACTCTAACATGCTCAAAACTTGAGTCACAAAGAGAAGAAGGATTTTTCAGGTTTCAGATCCCAAGCCTTCACATTTTTTTTTTCAGTTTTCTGCAAATTTTGTCCATGTGCAACTCTCTTTATGCCTTCAATCCACAACAAGTCAGACAGTCTAATCTTGGCTTGACTGTTTTTCAATTTCTATCGTAGAATATAGAGAAGAAATCTGTTGGACAGTTTAATCCAAGAAGATATTAGATTAGGTAGAGAAACATATGAGACCAACAACCTAACCTAGTCTCATGGAGTAATAAGTGTAGATTTAGAATAATTTTTTTTTCTGTTTGAAAAAAGGAAATGATGTAAAGGGTCTGCTAGCTCAAATGCACCCTCGAAGAAGAAAAAATGCTAGGATTGTAGTGTGGGTAGGTAGATTGATTGGGAAATTTCTTCTACTGATGTAATGTCTTCATACTGTGGCAGCTGATCTAAAGAAAGAAAGGAATGTGCCAAGTAGTAGGCAACTGGCTTACTCCAAAGATCTATTCTCTGAATTCTTGACTCCTTCAAGAAGAATCCATCCCCATGTGGAGCCACTGTTAGCCCCTTATAATTTTCTTGGCAAGCAAGCAAGGTGGCTAATTTGTTTTATAAGTCTGCAAGGAATGCATTTCCCTTGTAAACACATCATCCTTGCAGTCTTTTCAAGTTCCCTTCCTTATGACTGTTTCCCTCTGATATTCTGAGCAAAGAAGCCTTGCTGATAAAGAATTATGCTCCAAAAGGCTTTAGCTCTGTCCGTTATACCCTTGTAAATTTCCTCATTTTCACCCCTTTGTTCCTTTCCTCGAAGTCCCCTTTCTTCCCCCTAATTCCCCTTTTCCATCCCAAAAATCCCATCTAAAACATCCCTATTCCCTTTGTCTATGCCTAAATCCCCCTCATTCCCCTATCGTTACCCTTGGCCAGCTTCAAAATGTATTAAAATGGGCCAAAAATCATATTTTGTTCATAATCCATGCCTAGCCCCTTTTGGCCTAGCCCCCACACCTTTTCCTCCCACAGAACCCAGTGCTGTGACTGAGTGCTAGCCTTGAAGGTGCTTGTCCCATATGTTTATCGGGCGCTTTCTCAACCATTGATCCATATAGATCAGATGGTGATCGTTTAAACCCGCGGCGTTCGTGTTCCCCCGATCGCGCCATCACCGTTCATTTGCATGCAGATCCGACAGTTCGGAGTTTGCCCGCTTGTGGTCCCCGCAGCACACTACTTCAAAACCACCCGGTATCTATCACACCGCCTTCGGGCAGTAGACGGTATTCCCTCATCAGCCAACGATTCCATACAACTTTCTACGTGTGGCTCCTGTACGATTGCAAAACTGCTATCTCATCACTCGTTATTGTTCGGTACAGGACGCGCAGTGATATTCACGTCAGCCGTCAGATCTGCCCTTGCTCATCTAGTGGTCATCGCTTGACAAAGTTGCACAGGGTTTAACCCATAGTCTCCGTACCCCTGACCCCCCATTTGTCGTCCCCCACCATGTGTTCAACCGTCGATCTCCTCTCAGATCTGAAGGTCCAGATTGTCTCCCCACTATTGACTCTTCTGTTGTCGCCCGGTCTGGCCACGTCACCTCCATGTGTATCCACCGCACCTCCACCGTCCCATTGCATAAAATTCATTCAAAAGCCGATGTTTTAAGGTTTTCACGTATAATTGTTCCGCATTCCGCCAACCTTGCGCCATCTTTGTTCTCCACCATTCCGCAGCATTTTCTGCCATTTCTCCGTAGTCCCACTATCATCCACATCATCTGCCCCATCCATGGATTTCTTAACAAGTTTCGTGTTTGCAGCAGGGCTATCAGAGGCGAAAAAACACCATGGTTCACATGTACTGCTTCAATGGCGCGCTGCGCAGACATAATTAAATCTAGAAGCTGGTACTAAAATAGAAATGCCCGGAGATGGTAGCGACGTCATAAATATTACCCAGGGACAGTTTAATCTTCACAAGAAATCTATCTGGTGCCATTAAAGCCCAGATTTGCAGATCGAGACATTTATGATGCAGTGGAGAAAGAACCAGCTAATGATCAAGAACTTCAGTGTTCAGTATTGAAGGATTGAGCCTTAATACAACAGTTTAGAGGCAAAGCAACAGATCAGTGAACCTAAGGAGCACGCAGAAAGTACAGCATGAAGAAATCAATGTATATCAGGGGTTTCTACAGCATAAGAATGTTTTTCCTCCATAAAGGATAGAGCACCCATGCAGTGTTCAATCCATGTCGTGTTCTGGAGAGATTTTCTACCTTGAAATAGCTCTGGTACTATCTGAGCATTTTTTTCATCATGTATGGCAGACTTCTTTATAATTCATTCATATTTGTTTATTCACCAATAGCACCACACAGTACTGTGGTCAGAGCACATCAGAGTTATATCAGAACAGTCTGAAGACTGAAGAAGATCATTCGTTCACCCAAAAAACACCAAAAATTAATGCACATGATTTAAGCAGAATGGGCTTCGGCCCTCTTTCTTTTCAAAAGTTTTAATACTACATTTAGTTCTTCACCTACCTCCTCTACTCCTCTGGAGCTATAAATTCATGAAGAAACTCATTGTAAAGGTTGTTGATCAATTATCAGAGAACTGCAAGTAGTTTCTTTTGAGACACAATCTCTGCGTAGAGTTGTAAGATAGGTTGAAGGAAATGTTTTCAGACTGAGTATTCAGCTATTGGAAATGTTGTACTTGATTGGTGTTGCTATGAAATATGACAAGCACATTTCTTTGGATCCTGATCTGAAGCAACGGTGATGTTTTCCTATCTCTGTGTTTACATTCATTTCATTTCATTTCTACTGGCTTGCATCAAAATATTGGCATAGGATTTACCCTTGTTAGGTACCCTATGTTTCTGCTCTCCTTTCCATTGATGTTTCTCTTCTCAATGTATTATCTAAGCAATGATTTCATTTGGTTTAACCAGTGTAGTGGATGTTATTGCCTGCTCTCTGATGTATGAATCAAATGAATTCAGTTCTTAGATGCTTCTTGTTATAGATTTAGTTGGAAGATTTGGGAACAATGGGGATTAGAGTTAGCCCTGTCCACTAGGATCCTTGTACAAACAGCTGGTCTTTAACTTTGTGCTCTAAATCTGTGTTATCCCCTCCCCTTCTACCTCTCCATACCACATAATCATCTTGAAGATCCTATGTTTCAGATGACTAGCCGAATTGAAAGCCTGCCTATTGAGTAGCAAGAAAATCCTTTCCTAACTCCATTGCCCAATGGTTCTGAATATTCCCTGGAATACTTCACCTCTGCCCTTTTTCCTCTTTGCTCATCTTGGTCTTACATTGAACCCTTCTTTCCTGATAACCAACAAACAATACTTGTGCCTATAACTAGCCTAAAATCATAACCTTTGAGCCTCATAGACTTAAAACCTTTGCTCATATATAGAGATCCCTCTCTGGACCCAGGAGTGCTAGATCCTGAGGTCTGAAAGTGGTTCTGATGTTGTCTCATCTTTTGGTCTTGCCAATCTGGCCAAAACATGGGAACCACAACAGAAAGGAAAGTGGAAATTTTCAAGTTACAGTTATATGGATATAGTTTCTTATGTTATAGGGAAGGACTTCATTTTCCTTTATCTGTGTACGTGGAAATGTGTGTCTGATTTCATAGGAAAAGTCAAATCTTAAAGGTAATACTGTTTTCATTATCTAGTTATTCAATTGGAGTGAGGCGTGACTTAAGATCAGTGATTCAATCATTTTCCTTATAAGTTGGGAAAACTTGGAATGACTCAACAACAAATCAGCAAGCAGGGAGAATAAATTAGGAAAAATTTGATAGTTCCTAATTTCTTAGAAATATTTTTCATACTGATTTGCAAGCTTCTTACCTTATACAATATTCTTTTTTGTTTGTCCACAGATGCCTATATTATTTATATGTTTATTTTTTCTTGATCGCCTGTGTTGGGATTGTAACATGATTGCTACTATCATAACTCTTTAATTCCCTATATTCATGGGTGATTTTGGATTGTAATGCAGTGAAGAAAAGTGTCAGCAATTCCAAGAAGATGAAAATTTGTATTACAGATGTGTTGCATGTCGAGACTGTTACCAGGTTTGCCTGGTCACATGGTTATGTAGATCATTAATTCAAGTGGTTTTCTGATTGCATTCAATTACATATCTGTTTCATACTTTTGGAGAACAGGTTAATGGTCTTGGTGATGTTGTTCAAGAGATGTGGAGGAGGAGAGATGAAACAAAGCAGGAGAATATGACTAAACTCAGGGCTGCTGCTGGACTCCCTTCACAACAAGAAATGATACGCCTTTGCCCTTAATCAGATCATGATGAAGAATTCCCATACATTCAGCCAAAAGATTCCAAATCCATATCCAAGGGTTTAGTTGAAAATACATTTAAAAGTGGAAAGGATCAAATGATGAAACCAAAGGAATATGGAAAAAAGGCCTAAAAAAATGCATTAGTAAATAAAAAAATTGTTAAGAAGAAAGGATTACAAGTTCAGTCAAATGGTAAAACAGGGGCATTGAATAAAAGTTTGCATATATTTCAGTTTGAAATGAAAGTAGAAGAGAATTCAATACCAATTTAGGACCAAAATAGTTTGATATATGAAAACAATGAAGAGGAGTGGTCTCAAAAATCAGATGGGAATAAATTATATTCTCCTCCCAAAACAACAAGTTCAGTTAAAGATGGGATATCAATGGAGGCTGATGACACGATTTTTAAAAGAAACATATTTGAAAGTGGTTTACTTAGTGGCAAAAATAATGCCAAAGGTCATTAAAGTAAAAGCAGTTCCAAGTCATCTCACAGTCAAATACATGAGAAAGTGGATACACAAACTGAAATGTTTGCTAGCAAGTCTGAGAGCAGCAAGAGGACAAATATTTTTATACATTTCCCAACAAGAGATAAGAACAACAAATATACATGGAAATCATCCCACCGTTCGGCATCAGAGGCTCATAGTAGTCAAAGGGAACATGGTTCAGCAGGTTCACAAGGTGCGTATCTCAATTAGGTACTAATTTGATAGGACATATTAGTACATGTATATTCTTTAACTGCAGTTGTTTTCTTAATAAGTTGAGTCTATTTCAGAAGAAAGAATGTGAATTATGGTTCACCCACAATAGAATTGGTCTTCCAAGGCACTGAAATATTGATAGCTATAGCAAAACCGATATCTCTGTGTTGTGGTTATGAGAAGCACTACTGTATTTACATGAATAATTAGCCCTATTAGCTTATTTTTCCAATTTTGAATGTTTTTGTTAAAAAATTAACATTGCAAGGAAAGAAATCATGATCTCTGTCTTATGTTGAATGACTTCCTGGGTTCATTGTGGATTAGAGATGAGAAAGTTAGGTTCTATAATTATTGAAACTAAATTAGGCTGGAATGAAAAAGCTGCAAGCATTTTTGTGGAGGTTAGACCATCTGGCATCGACATTTCTGGTAGAACCTATTCAGCTTTATCCTCACCTTTTTACACATTATTTTTTATGAGATGAGATTTTGGACTATTGGAATTGGAATTCCTCCAATGTAGATGAGGGAAGTTTTGAATTATTTTGTTGAAAATGCCACATATATGATATATAATGTGCACATATCAAGGCCACATAGGGAGATGTATGTTCACTTAGATCATTACAGCCAGGAGCCAAAAATGGGTCAGACAAGAGCTCCCTGCTAACATGAGCAAGGAAGGGGAATCATGTTTTCTTCATTATTATTAGAACCAAACTAGTGGACCTATAAAACTAAAAACTGGTGTCAACCAAAAAAAACTGTATGACCCAAAAATACATAAAATATTCAAATTTTGATTAAAAACTAAAAATTCATGTACATCCATATGAATCCAAACCATTATACACAAATATGAAAATTTCTCTCATGTATATAGCTAGTAAGGATGCATATAATCAAAATAGAGCACTAAATGAAATCCATATCTGAACCAAAATAGTAAAACCAAAATATTTTTTCTCAAGGATTTCACCATGGCTTCCAGATGCTTAGCGTTGCTCTGCCATATGCAAGCTTCCAGTTTTAGTTGTTTGACCTGATCCTCTAGTTCTTTGTTTCTAATATTGAACTTCTCCATCTCCAAATATTTTTCCCTTATTTTCCTCAAGACGCTTTTCCCAATCATAGAAAGCATAGATAGATGCCTCTGCCTCTTCTCTTCAAGAGATTGCCTCAACTGATCTGCCTGTGCCCTCAAAAATTGATCAAGCTCTTCTTTATGTTTTTGCAACTGTGATGCTATATGCTCTGTTAGAAAATGAAGGGTAGAAGTTGCATCGCCTCTCATTTCAAATGGTATTAAAGAATTGACTTGTTCATCCTCAAATTCCAGACGGAGACTAGTTGATAGAGTACCCACTGAGTGTGGTACATTCCCTGGTCCTGCAGCTGGGGCTTGCGGATGAAGGTCGCACAAATTTATTAACAAGGGTCTTTGATGTTGCAAATAAATAATATCCACAACCTCCCTTGGTCTCTTTTGCGATGGAGGGTCCTCTGGCATATGGAATTAGGCACTGCATTTCTATTTAGAAGAGCATAAAATATAATGCATTCATGTTATATGGTTTTTGGATATGACAACCTGTGGAATGGAAATCGTCATAAGAACACTTTCCATGAGATTAGTTTCTTATCTAACATGCACTAGTACATTTGGGGGAAATTCCGACACTTGGTTCCGACACTTTTGACCAAATTTCGGAAATTTCCCCAATTTTTTTCAATCCCGCCCGAAACCGTCGCTATACCAACGTTTAGAGAGTGTCGCAATACTGACACTGTGTTGTGTAACCAGCTCCAAAAATAGAAGAAAAGAGATATCAACACCTTAGAAATGAGCCACTTCGAGGGGCAACCTCCAATACATTACATAAATGAACAATTCTTGGATGATACAATTTACAAAACCTCCTTTCTATATATAGGAGTCCATGGGGCCATAATGTAATCCTAGTGGGCCACAATGTAATCCCAGCCGACCTAACAATAATAATGTAAGGGCACAATAATAACAATATGGGGGTTACATGGGTACAATAATAACAATAAGGGGGGCTACACTAACATAATAAGGGGATACACTATTAATATAGGGACTTAACATGCCCCTCTCCTTCAAACAAGTGTTGTCCTCAACACTTGATTATTTCTTGATGCTTCTGTATAAAATTTTCATCCTCCCATGTGAAATATTTTAGAGGAAAGTTCTTCCACTTGCTGAGATACTCTGAAATTGCTCGTACTTTTCAAGTTCTTGTTTCTATTACTTCTTCATAACTTCTTTCTATGTGATGTTGATCTTCTTGTTGTTTCATTAGATTCTGCACCAAAGTTGGGTTATCCATTGAGAGTTGGAGAACTTGTTGTTGATGCTCACTGTGATCTTCCACTAATTTATCATCCATATTAGCTATTAATTGATCCTTCAAACCATCCAACTTAGCCTCCATTTATGCTTTTAAACTATCTATTTCATCTTTGATTTCTCTTCGTAAGATCGAAACTTGTTGCACTTGGTACCGTAATTTTGATATCTCATACTGCAATTCTTCCTCTTCATGCATCATTGTATAGATTTTTGAGGGCTTAATGGGTATGGAATTATTTTTTGGATGCATTATATAACCCAATGCTGATAAATATTCTTCAATATGCCCTTGGAATCACTTCAAACTAATTTTTCAAACAAGATTTATGCAATTCGGGAAAAACAATACACACATTTTACTTGTTTTTGAGGAGCTCGATATTGAAATTGGATTATCTATGTAATTGAAGCACTTCAATATTTTAACTTCAATACTGATGTAGCCCTCTGAATTATCTTTCGAATGCCACAAGTCTGACTTGATTTGGATTCTCCAAGACAAATTTGTGTCCAATCTCCCACAATGACCTAATTATGGACTGGTTCAGTACAGTGAACTTGTACGACTTGCCACGTGTCACTGTTTCGTTCTTCGTCTCTGAAATTGATATCCAAGAAACTGCAGTCCGTGTAATTGCGACCACTTTTTATGGCACTCTAATCTGATGCCCAAAGAGAGAGTTATTGAAATTTTCCCACGATCACCTCTTTGAGATGAAATTCAGGAGCCTGAAAAAGTACTACCTTCCACAGATCATATCTCCAAAAATATTGCGAACCAAGCTCTAAAATCTTTTGAAGAATTTCCCCAAGATTTCATCTTCGCACCATATGAATTTAAGATTCTGACCCTTCGTAGAAAATTTTTTATAGCGAAAATTCCACGATGACTTGTTTAGGAGCCTGAAAAAATACCTAACTTCCACAGATCATATCTCCGAATATATTGTGAACCAAGCTCTGAAATTTTTAGAAAAACTTCCTCAAGACTTCAGCTTTGCACCCTAAATATTTCAGCTTCTGAAACTTCGTAGAAAAAACGTTATAGCGAAAATTCCACGATGACCTGTTTGGAGCAGCGAAACCCTAGAATCCAAAGCTCTGATACCAAATGTTGGGTAACCAGCTCCAAAAATAGAAGAAAAGAGATATCAACGCCTTATAAATAAGCCACTTCGAGGGGGAAACCTCCAATACATTACATAAATGAAAAAATCTTGAATGATCCAATTTAAAAAACCTCCTTTCTATATATAGGAGTCCATGGGGCCATAATGTAATCCTAGTGGGCCACAATGTAATCCTAGCCGACCTAACAATAATAATGTAAGGGAAAAATAATAACAATATGGGGGTTACATGGGTACAATAATAACAATAAGGGGGGCTACACTAACATAATAAGGGGCTACACTATTAATATAGGGACTTAACACACTTTGACAAAGTATCGCAATTGCGACGTTTCGAGGAAGACGTCGCAATTGCGACACTATGCCCCAAAGCGTCGCTATTGCGACGGCTACCTCCAAATGTCGCAATTGCGACACAATGTCTAAGCGTTGAAATTGCGATGTTTGGAGACATCCATCGCAATAGCGACGCTTTGGCCGCCGTCGGTAGAATGACACTTATATGCAATAAATGACACTTATATGCCTTTGCAAAATCCAT
The DNA here is from genome assembly GCA_034641835.2 of Pinus albicaulis. Taxonomy (NCBI): domain Eukaryota; kingdom Viridiplantae; phylum Streptophyta; class Pinopsida; order Pinales; family Pinaceae; genus Pinus; species Pinus albicaulis. Next base: position 256,558,723 of record CM076583.1, on the reverse strand, counting down.
GTCACTTATGGTTTATTTTTTATTTTCTTTTTCTTGAACTAAGTCTTATTTCCATGTGGATTGTGTAATTTCACTTTTATTGCATATTATATAATGTGTTTGTTTATAATATTATATGATACATGTGAGAGAAAGGTTTATTATTTATCATATATAAATAAATTTTATCAATATTGTACATTTACACTTTTAGGAGGTGATGTTATAAGTAAATTCATAAATATCTCTTTTTAATCCTCATTTTACTCCTTGAATATGTTTGGAAATTAAATTTCAATAGATTAATTTTCTCCTAACCTATGTATCATCAATATTGTACATTTACATTCTTAATTATGAGGTGATGTTATAGGTAAATCCATGAATATCTCCTTTTAATCTTAATTTTACTCCATGAATATGTTTGGAAATGAAATTTCAATAGATTAATTTTCTTGCTCTTATATGTTTTACGAAGATATGGTAAGGAATTCTCTCTTGTTCTTCTTAGAAATAATTATATATAATTTTTTTTTTCAAAATAGATTAAAAAAATTATATGAGAAAAATTATTAATTCATCAATGTGTGTGTGTGTGTGTTGTGAGGAATAATTTCATAGTTCAAATTAATGGTTCATTATATAATCATGTGATCATCACCAATGATATATCTTAAAAAGCAACTGAAAAGCCATGTGTACAAAATCGATGTATACTCTAGAGAGTGGTTCTCATATCACTATGTAAATTGTTGTATGCTACTTCAACAAAATTATAATATAAACTGTAATACACATCATATATGCACCATAACAATTGCCATACAACTAATTTGTTTTAGGATACATGTGGCATTCTAGGGGTAAATTCCATATGATGTGTATATCAATCTATTAGGTGTTGGTAAGTTGTGAGTATCTAAGAAATGATAAGGAATATCCATACATCATGATCTTGTAATGTGATTAGAAATTGTGTCTATAATTTCCATAAAATGTATAAATGATTTGTTTAAAAAAAATCAACACAATCAACCCTAAACAATGCTCATGATGTGGAATGTCATTGGCGAAACCAAAATGATAGTCACATGTCCCATTTCTATGGTAATGGTGATCATATATATGTTGTAGCGACACTTGATGAGTAATTAAATAAATCTCAGAGTGTGACTCATTGTGCCATATTTTTTTAAAGCATGATTTGTTTTCCTAGTTTTTACTAATTTGTTAACATATTTTATTCATTTGGAAAGCTAATTAATGATGCTTTAATTAATTAGGACCTAATGAGAGATCATATTCACATCTTCACTGAAATATATTTGGTAATTGTAGTCACTATATGAACCGCACATGCATGCTACTTAAGAAAAATTGAAATATAAACTATAATACACATCTTATATTTGCCATAACAATTGTCATACAACTTATTTACTTCTAGATACATATGAAATACTTCAGGTAAATTCCATATTATGTGTATACCAATATAGTAGGTGTTGGTAATTTATGAGGATCTAAGAAATGATAGGGTATCCACACATTAGTGCCCTGGTGAATTTTTTGCATAATTTTCTATTTGTTGTAATTTTGTTGCCTGGATTTGTTATAGATTTCAAATAATACAATTATCAACCAATTGTTCTTTATAAAGAAGAAGTACAATAAGTATTCACCCATACTTCCCCACTGTGGTCAATGTTGATGTATGGCCTTGGCCCATTGATCTTACAATTAACTCACCATTCATATTCAAATTTCTCCAGTTCAGCCCAATAAAATAAGGAAACCAGAAAATGAAGTCTTGATTTTTCTTTCCAATGCTCCTACATAATACAAATACTCTTAAAAATCAATTAATATATAAATTGTCATCATTCATGCTAAAATTAGTTTGAATTTTTTTAATGAATCTGCTGACAATTAATAGATTACATTTCTCACAGAATAAGAAATAATTTAGAACTATGATTTCACAATAATAAATTACCCTAGTAGTTAAAAAACTTCGAACATACCTTATGAAATTAAAATATGGCAGGTTAATGAGCCAATCTAGTTTCCTCGGAGCCAATCTTGAGCTCGGCCTAAGTCTAAATGCCTCGAGAGTGCGAGTGTAAGGAACTAGATGCCTAAAGCTTTTATTTTGTGCTTGTGTAATTCACTGTTTGACCATCAAGCCAAGCCACCAGCTATATTAACACTACTTCATGTTGGGGCAGATTGCCATTCTAATTTTTTAGTGCTATAGCCGTACTTTTTCACTACTTCACTAATCACAACCTTGGAAGTTTGCAGGGAAACAAGCTTTATTATTTCTTTGGTGTTTTATGTAAAAGAAAGGATTTGTGAACTTTCTGTAATAGGAAGGGGAAAAATAAATTGATTCTAATTTTAAAATATCAATAATGATAAGTGGTAATTCCTTTATTAAATTTTTAATTTTGAGTGAGCCAAAAAAGTAACTTTCCTTACTTTTTGAGTACAGCCTTGCAATTGCAAAGAGTACTAGTGTTGCAAAATTATTGGTAAGTGGAAATTAAAGGGCGTAAGAAAGTTTTTGAAAAAAATTCAAACGTCAAAATTAAGTCTTCTATCCTTCCTAGCACATCACGGAAAACAGGAATCCACAAATTCTAGTCATCAAATACATGCAAAATGCCTTATGACGGGAAAAATGGAGGATTCGTCCTCTGCTGCTACATGAGTTAGGGTTTCATGTGGTAGCAGGGAACCTTGTATAGTTTTTCAAGGATAGGAAAGGAGAATATTGTCAGTTAATCATCACATGAAACTTCATCACCATTTGAAAATTGTGTCCTAATTTGAAACAATAAGACTACCCAAGAATTTCATTATTTAATTTAGATTGTGTAAGACAAAAAAATATCCTAGGTAACGTAAATAATGTAAGCACTTTCGCAAAAATTTAGTGGGGAGAACCTTCAATTACATTTATTTTGAAGTTCCACTTGCATGTTAAGCCATTTTAATTAGTATTTCATGGCTATTCTAGTAAAAATGTCAACCTCTTGTAGAAATTTGTTGGTCACTTGTATTAGAAATGCAAAAAATCAAATTCTAATAAAAATGATTTGAAATGCAAAAATCAAATGCACGCTACATAAAAATGATTTTTTTAAAAACTACATTAACGTCTGATATCACATGCACATTCGCCCTCAGCTCTTGCAGAACAGCATTTGCCCTCAACTCTTGCAAAATGGTAAGTTCTTACTGCAGGCCCTTCCTCCTATAGTAAGGTTGATCCTATTTGGGTTTTTTTGGAACCTCTGAGAATACAAAGGTTGTGATTGATTATGGGGCACTGCCTATATTTGTGGAACTTCTTACCTCTGGGAATGATAATGTTCGAGAATAGGTAGCACATTTATTTTAGAGGCATAAAATTATTCTTCCCAACTATATTTATATGTCTATAATTTTGGAATTTGATTTTAAAAACTAGTACCCAACTTTGAGTTCAACTGGTGTTCGTGTAAGGTTGTTTGGGCTTTGGGAAATATTGCTGGAGACTCTGCAACATTTAGGGATCTTGCCCTCATTCATGGAGCTCTAAGGCAGGTGCTTGCCCAGTTGAATGATACTGCCAGAATTTAAATGATAAGAAATGCTACATGGGCTTTGTCAAATTTTTGCCGTGGTAAACCCCAACCACTATTCGAACAGTTAAGCAGAATACATTTTCTGCCTCTTCTTCTTAGTTCGCAGATACTGTGGATTATTTTTATAGATCTTGGTGCTTGGTAGATTTGGACGTAATATGGACCTAGGCGCTTGTTCATTACAATGACTCCATCATCAGGTTTTAGAAAATGCTCAGAAATTTGGGTTTCACAAGGGTATTACCCTTGCTTGCAATTATCGATTATCAATCACATTAAAAAAAAGTATTTCGTAGCATTGCTAAGCTCTTTGTAGGTGAATTTATGTGGAAATTTCACAATATTTGAACTAAATTTGTCTGTCCTTTTCAATACTCTGTGCTTGTAATAGAACCAAACAAACAATCTAGTGGCCAATGCAACAACAAAAACACCTCCTGCTGCAATGCCTGCAATTCACCCTCTCTACACCCATGAATGACTATGGCACCCTCTTTTGTGAACAGGTACTGGAGCTGAAGGTACTGGTTTCCATTAGGATCGTGGAATTCAACATCCAAAATAGTATCAAATTCCACTGCAATAGTATTCCCCGGTGAGGGCAACAGTTCATTGAGACCTATTGGACTCATCACCCGCAAATAGCCTCTAGGGCTACCCAGAGTGTCATCATCTGGAGAAATAACAAATACTAATCCATTCCAAATTGAAACAAGAACAGGACCCACATTGGTTACAGAAAACGAGAAACATGTTTTGAAAGAAGAAGAAACTTTTGTATTAGGGTCCAGAAATCTAACTGGTCTATTGTACAATGCCCTATCTGCACTTCAAATTAGTACTTCCAACTCCATGCTAAGGCTCACTGTGCCATTCTTCAGATGGGCATCTTAACCTGAATTTTGATTCCAAAAAAACCAAGTCCCCTGTTCTATGCCCAAGACCTCTGTTACAATGAGTAGATTTCTGAGCGAAATACTTCACAATAGGAAGCAAAAGAAACATCGCAAAATTGCTCCACTTTAGACTGATAATTTTTTGTGCAAAAATTCAACCGCGGACAGTAAAAACATAATATCAAACACAACCAATCCACAATGGAATTTGAACATGAGGATTTATAACTAGAGAAAACCCTCTCCAGGTTAAAAGAATTCCAGAATGGCTTTAAGATTCTACTAATGAGCGATTGCAACACCATAGCAAATATTGTCACAATGGAATTTGCCGGAAGCAAATCCCTTGTATAGTTTCTACATTTCCACAGTGGAAGCAAGAATCTTGCTATATCTCATGATCTGGTTCTATGGTTAGATCCTTTGCTATGGATGTCTTGTTCTGCTAAACGTGGATCTGTATTATCTTTGGCTTTGGTTCTCATTTAGGATCATAGCTATCTGATCTTGCTGTGGCTTTGACTATACAAACTTGTTCAATAGGAAAATTTTGACTCTGCTATATATAGGAGTTTCAATGGGTGCTCTCAAACACTTTTTTGGGCAGCTTTTTTTTGTCTCTAATTCAAGGCAGAACTATGTTGGCCTTATTTTTTTAGTCCTTGGAACTTAGTTCTCTCATATTTTCCATCCTATCCCCAATTTTATACCGAGAAATACATAACTTCACGATATAAAAATTGACTATTTTTGGCTATTTATCTTTAGTGATGGTACAACTTTAATTTGGTGCATTCGTACAGTATCTGAAGAGCACTCTCAAGCTGTTATTCAGTATTTTAGCATAAATACTACATTTAACTGACATGCTCTAATATTTATATCAACCATAAGCATTCTTAAGGTAGTTCCATGTTTGTGAAGTAGAAGGAATGCTTCTGACAGCTTCTTATCATAGTGGTACAATTCTGTTCACAGTTTATCTTTTATAAACCTCCAATTTTCCAAACATAGTAGAGACTACAGTTTGCATCTCAAATTTTGGACAAATCTATTTAGTATTCTATAGAAAATGCATTAAGAATAAAAAAAGACCACAATTTGTAAAAAGCCCACAATTTTGTTAAAAGCCCACATTTTATTAAAAATATAAACAATTTGTAAAAAGCCCACAATTCTGTAAAAAGCCCACAATTTTGTAAAAAGCCCACATTTTGTAAAAAGCTCACAATTTGTAAAAAGCCCACTTTTATTTTCTTTTTCCTTATATATTCAGCTCCCATTGAGTTCAACAAGTCTTGGGTTTTATACACCATTGAGAGAGATTTATTATTTTCTTTATAGGATAATTTGCATCAATGGAAGAAAACATTAGAGGTGGAAAAAAAATTCAAAAGGGTGAAAGGGATGATGGTAGAGTTTATTGCCCTTGCAAAAAATGTTGTATGAGAAATAATGTTAGAGTTTTAATAGCAACAACAACAATGCATTGTAGGAAATATGGTCACATTGATGGTGGATCAAATAACTATCGTCTAGTGGTAATTAATTATCGATCTTTATTATCTATCTTCATTTTGATTATATCATAAAATTTTATATTATTTTAATATTTTTTATATGCGCACTAATGTTTAATTATTAATGTTTGTAATTTTCATAAAGGCACAGTTGCCCCCCAACTTTTTGCAGATGATCAACCAGCTTCCACAGCTAAATAGTAGTATATTAGATGATGTTGCACCAGTACAAGAGAATATTGCAGAAAATATTAGTATTGGAAATGATGTTGTACAAGGTGAAGAACATGAAGCGAATGATGAAGGTAATTTTAATGGTCTCATGGAGGTAGATCATGATGATAGTAATGAGATAGTTCACATTAATGATGGGAAAAATCAAATGCTCCAAGACTTGTATGGTGAGTCAGATGATGATGGTGGAGATAGCAGTGACGGTATTTATGATGTACCTCTGATTGAAAGGTCAAGTGAACGACTTTTTAAACACTCAAATGCAACTCTTCTCTCTGCTACATTGTTGTTGGTGAACTTAAAGGTTATGAATAATTTGTCGAACAGATGTATGACACAACTCCTAAGGTATGAAATATGTATATATGATCACATATATGTAAATGTTGATTATTTTCCCTTTTTTTAGTTGTAATAAATGTGTAAAATAATAGCTTATATATATATATATATATATATATATATATATATATCATACTTATCAAAACCGGCCGGTCAGGACGACTGCTGATTGGAACCGGCCTTGCAACCTGGTCAATAGCCTATTCTCACCTGTTTTGGCCGATTAACCAGACCTAACCAGCCGGTTAAGTAAGGAACCGGCTAGTTTATGCATAAACTGGCCAGTTCCGTACTTAACCGGCCGGTTAGGTGCTCCTCCATGAGTTGCAAATTCCTCAGTGTCTCCTCCATGAGCTATAAATTCCTCTATTATACTAGCAACAAACTTGTCTAATAACTCATACTCAACACCTTATAGTAGCAACAATACACATGATGACTGATAAATACAAGGCTGACTAGCATAAAATCCCTGGCAGCATGCAACTCATCAAGTGTACTTGATGACAATTTCTATTCTCAAAACAATCAGCAGCAACCTTATTTCACACTCAGCTAGGAACTGTCAGACCCTCTCTCTCTGCTCACACATAGCAGCAGCATAAATACAAAACCTTTCACATAGCATACAATAAATTTGATCATGGCATCAAGACTGATGCAAATGGTCTGACGCCACTCAAGGGACAACAACATACAACCTAATGAAAATGTGACTGGAAATAATAAATTGACCACTAGAAAATTCCCGCTTGGAAATGCACTAAATTGGCCACTGAGTTTTTTGGGTTTTAATGAATCTTTTCAGTGATAAATTTTTTCAAACACATTGTGAGCAGACCGTTGAAGTTGTAATGATCTCTCAACTTGTTACAAATAGCACTAATAGTGGGTTTCATAAACCAATTCAGTACCTCTAAGTGTTGTAGATGTTTTTCTAGAAATTTATTTCCAAGCAAACATAGATAATGAAGAAGACAAGATCTTCAAAATGCTAGTCTAATATCTACATATATATATATATATATTATAATATACAATCTGTCCCTGCTCAGATCTGTTGTCAATTCATTGTATTAGCCTTAAAGATAATTCTGGGTTCAACATATATATATATATATATATATATATATATATATATATATATATATATATATATATATATATATACTGAACCCAGAATTGTCTTTAAGGCTGATACAATGAATTGACAACAGATTTGAGCAGGGACAAATTTTATATTATAATATTAACTCAACAATAAAACACAGTGAATAATATAAGAGAAACCTAATACATTACTTCAACAAGTTTGCTTATGTATTTTTCAATGATATGTATTGCTTTTGGTGCCATTTTGATATATTCACCCTTGCATGGTATATAAATGAGCAAAATTTTCATATTTTTTCTCTATTGGCTTGGAATCATGGTTGAAACTCTTAAAAATGGTTTCCTTTTTTATTAAAAAATAATTATTTAATGTATTTTTTTTAAAACCGGTTCATTGAGATCTGACCGCTACTGGTTAGACCGGTTCCGGTTCGAAACCCGGTTCATTAGCTCCACCAGTCCGGTCACCAGTTCTGGTTTTAATAACTATGATATATATAACAAATATTCACCCAACAATCTACAACATAAACAAAAACTAGTTAATGTAAAGATTATTAATCATATATATATATATATATATATATATATATATATATATATATATATATATATATATATGATTAATAATATTTACATTAACTAGTTTTTGTTTATGTTGTAGATTGTTGGGTGAATATTTGTTACCATCGCCAAATACTTTACCTCGAACATATCGAGATCTACGTGCTATGATGAAACACTTTGGAATGAAATATAACACTATATATGCATGTCCTAAATATCATATTATATATTACAGAGAACATGCATTGAAAACAGAATGTCCAAAATGTGGTACCAGTAGATATCGAATAGATCAACTAACCAAAAAGGTGCCTCAAAAGGTTCTTCGTCATATTCCCATAATTCCACATTTGCAGCAAATGTTCAGGTGTAACAGCATAGCACAGTTTATGGATTACCATTCAAAGAATAGAAGTGGAGATGGTGTTCTTCGAATGCCTGCAGATGGTTCTGCATTTAGAGAAATCGAGGAAAAATATGTAGATTTTAAAAATGAACCTCGTAATGTCATGCTTTCATTCGCAGCTGATGGTGTTAATCCATTTGGAGAGGTTAGATCTACTTACTCAGTGTGGCCTATTTTCGTTATCAACAATAACATTCCTCCTTGGATGTCAATAAAGAGGGAGCACATAATGTTGACTATGATTATTCCAGGTATTTCATACATTATTTTTTTGAATGTAACATTTTCATTTCTCTCGTTGTTTTCATAAATACATATTTTATTTATTTACTTACTTAGATGTACATATATCATGGTAGTAATTATTATGTACCGTAATTTTGAACAATTAGGTAATTAGCATGTCAAAGATATGAATGTATATATTGAGCCTCTTATCGATGAGCTAATACAGTTATGGCATGGCATCACTATGTATGACATCACTAAACCAATCAGCAGAAGAGATTTCAATGTCGTGGAATTCTTGTATGGACAATTCATGATGCCCCAGGACTAACACATGTTTGTGGTATATAATATTTCATTGCACTTTAATATAATACATAATTATCTAAATTATATATATACCATATTGCATGTTTTAAAAATGATCTCATAGTATATTAATTGTTATTGATCCATCTATTGCAGGTCTTCAAACAAAGGGTAGATTTGCATGTCCAGTTTGTGGCCCTAATATGAAGTATCTTCATTCGCCAGACTTAATAAAGATGGTGTTTAATGAGTTTAGGCACTTCCTCTCTAGGAACAATAAGTATCGTACTACTGAAAATCATCTTTTCAATGATAAAGAAGAAACTGGATTAAAACCATGAAGAATGACACCTCAGTTGTGGATGTTGGAATATAACAGAATTAATAATCATCAAGCAGTTGATATGTAATTTGTGTATATATCTATTATTTGTTTATGTAATGTTTGGAATTTTTTTTTTAACTAATGAATTTATTTTATTGTATTTTATAATTAATATTGTTCTGATTTATTTTATTCTTTGATATCAAGGTCATCATCGCAGTGAAGGTACTAATATTGTACTTCCACCTGGAATGAAATGTTATCCTTCTCAATTCACGAGGTTGCCCTACTATGAGGACCTAAAAATAGCTCATTTTTTTGATACAATGCATGTTGGGAAGAATGTGACATAAACGTTATGGCGAACCATAGATGGTGCACATGATAGAGATAAAATTGACAAAATTTTTGCTGACATTGAGAAATCGAATCATGCAATGAAAAGTGTGATCGATAGATCAAATAACAATGGAGGTCGAAATTATAATAATATTCCATGGTTATTAACAGAACAACAAAGCAATGATGTAAAAGAGGTCGTTAGAAGAATTAAATTTCCAACAGGTTTTTCTTCAAACACAAATAATATCTTCACGAAGAAAGGTGACGTCAATGGGGTGAAAACACATGATTGGCATACCTCTGTTAAGCTAAGTTTTTTTGGTATACGTTTTTGTATGTTATTGCTTGAATACATATTTGAAATTTTCCTTTTTTCTGTTTAATTTGGAAAGCGATAACGATTCATTTTTTATTGTTATAGTATGTTTTACCTGTATCTCTCCCAAATGACTTCAACAACAATGTCAAACAAGTTATATATGGTCTTAGTAAATACATGAGGTAAGTAGTTTTGATTTATACACAAAATCTAATTGATACAATTTATTTTCGTACTTAATGAAATGATGTATTAATTTACTTGTAATGAAATATATATTATGTTTCATTGAAATAACCTTGCATAATGATTTGCAGATGGTTGTCATTGAAAGAAATCCATCAAGATGAAATAAAGTATTGGAAGAGAGAAATTCCTCGGCTAATGTGTGAAATGCAAAAGTATCTACCTCCAACATTTTTCAATGCACAAGAACACTACTTGATACACAAAGTTGAGGAGATTGAAATGTGTGGACCAGTACACACAAGGTCAATGTGGATGGTCGAGAGGCACCTGAAATCCTTGAAGGCTTTGGTTAGACAAAGAGCACGACCTGAGGGTTCTATGGTGGAGGGATATGTGGTATATGAATCCATGGTGTATATTAGTCATTATCTTCCTATATTAGCTGTGCCAGCCATGAAGGCAGTGGATTGCATTTGGGATGTGAACTCCATCAAAAAAATTGAAGTGGAGCACCTGTTGGGAAAAGGTAGAATGAAGAAAGTGAGAGGTAAAAGATTTATTATGTATAATACATATAATGTTTCATTTTTTTACATCATGTATATGATCATTATATTCATTTAGGTCTTATTATTTCATATTTTATTAATTAATATAATTTACCATGGTTATAAGTAATATTTATTAATATTGGTGAATTGTTGTTTTTTTATTCAGGTGCTCAAGATTATGAGGCACTACTTTTATACATTGCAAACAATCTTGAGTGGATGAGTGAATGGATTGAAACATGTAAAGCACGTAATGACGGTAGGTTATCATGGCAACTACTGTGTGAATTGATTAGAGAAGCGTATCGTAGTGGAGATGGAAACGTTACGGACATGGAAATCGATTTAGCATATGTTTTGAAAGATAGAAAGGTAAGCAATTAATTCGCCTATTTTATTCATTACTCATTTTATACTATATTTATAATGTGACAACAAGTTTGATTTTTCAGTTAATTTTCATGCTATGTAAACTATATGATTAATTATTAATTGAGAATGCATCTTTTTCATGTTTGGCATATTGCAGTTGAAACACCACAAGGCTATGTGGTGCAATGGTCGTAAATTTCGCGTTAAAAAGTTGGATGATAACAGGAAAACTTCTGATAGTGGGATAACTACAGTATTCCCGGTCACTAATGTTTTCTCTAGGAGTAACAGACATCCTCGAGAATATGAAAATAGATATTATGGGTTCTTAGATGATATAGTTGAGTGTGACTTTAATTCCTTCAAAATAGTTTTGTTCAATGTCAAATGGTATAGGCTACAAATGAATGTACGTGATTATGATAGAACACTTATTCAACATGAAAATGGATTTCCAATGGTTAAAACATCACAGTTTGAAGAAATAAAAGATCGTTATGTTTTTCCAAGCCAATGTGAACAAGTCTTTTACTCAGAGGTTCCAGGTGAGAACGAATGGTCATTTGTTATTAGATATGATCCAAGAGGAAGGCCAGTAGAGTATACTATAGAGGAAGAAGATGATATTCATCTAGAAGAAGATGATGCAGTGGCAGATGAGCAGGAATATGCATTGACAGATGAAGAAGATATCTTAGAAGATGAACCAGGCATAGGAGATGAGGCAACAATTATTGATGATGATGTCAATGAGGATATTATTGAAAATGACATAATTGATGATGATGGTGGCATGGTCGATCGTTTCAACACCGTTTCTGAATTATATGTTGATATAGATGTTGATCAATTGGATGAAGATCAAGAAGATACAGAAGAAGAATATTAATATGGTATCTACTGCCAGTGCCGAAAATTGGTGGTACAAGCCATGTGGGCCTTTTATGGTATCTACTATCAGTGCCCAAAAGACAGTTAATATTTATGATATTCGTGATGGAGATCCTGTGATTTCAATGTGTTTGTTTTGAAAGTTTAGGTTTCATAGTAAATCATCAATGCTCTGTGAAATAAGGCACATTGAAATCTTGGATACATGTTTCATGCCAAAATCAGTTGTATCTTCCATAAATACACAATCTTGGACCACTCTGTATAAATCTACTTCTTAGACAATATTACATCTCCCTCATTATACAGGTGGTGTTCTTACGTGCATAGCAAAGGCATTGTTTTGGAAATCATTTTATAAGTCACTAGATATTGTGGGTACAAGGATCTAGGGTCTCCACATGTAACTGTGTTTCCCAGAGACTCACTCTGCCTATCCTTAAATGTTTAAACATAGTAGTATGCCAATGCTTCTTTCATTTTGTATGCATAAGACGATTTTTTGTCAAAGTCCATAATTTTTTTTAAGTTTTATCCATCCCAATTTTATTGTGAATGCACAGGCTTTTGGCTCAACACAGATCTGTTATATCTTTGTACTTTTCCTTTACTAACTATTTGAAATTTCTAGTTATATTTAGAGGTGTCTTTTAAGGGATGAGGGGAATTACTTGGATTTAGTGCTGCCCACTCTCAATAGAGGCTTACAATAAACTATGACACATTGTGACGTATATCAGAGGTAGTTGGGGAAGCAACAAAATCAGTTTCATGCTTCAGTATATTTATTCTTCTTGGAAAGCTTTCAACTGACAAAAAAAAGGGAATGAAACACACAACCAGTCCCCTTCCTTTTATTGGACCACCTTCTTTCTTTTTATGAGAGAGTCTACAGGCTAAAGTTACTATAATTTGTCAAAAGTGAGTTTGGTTAGTTGGCAAAGTCCAACTATTCTTAGTCCTCAACAATGTTTAAATACTTCACAGGAAGGTTAACCCCTCCTAGTCTGTGTTGCGTAACTGGATTTTGCAGAATTTTATGCAGTTAGGGTTAGACTCAAATTTTTAAATTTGATGTAATTAGGATTATATTCAAGTGCTGGTCAAATTTGTAAAATTGATACTCAGCCATAGCTGAAAGGCAGTAATATGCAGTGGAGTCATTCTATGAAATGATTCAATTTGGCATGTGAATCTCACATCTAAGGGCCATTAAAATCCTATGGATGGAGACTGATCAGGATTCAACATTGTTGTTACTATTAGTGGAGGTGGGTATGGCACAAGTACAATAAAAATACTGGCAACAATAGTAACATCATAGATTCAGAATCTTAATCTCTATTTTAAATGAGCATTAGAATGTAACTTGATTTCAGTGAAATCTCTAACAGGTTTGTTCTAAATCGGACTTGAAATGCTCACTTGTAAAGATGTTTGATGCTTGAGGTTGTATGACACTGCAAAAATTGACTTGTTGAGTACATGATGAAATTAGATCATTGTGAAACTGAATATATGCTACTTTGGTACGAAGATTGATTTCTTTTAGGTAGGCTTTCAGTTGTGTAGAGTGTCTTGATTTTTATCTGGTCATGCATGTATGCTTGTCCTTTAGAGTGTTTTTTCTTAACCTGACAACAGAAATTTTCCATCCATTCATTGGTTTCAAAGAATTTTGACTGGTACAAAAGGAGCCTAGAGGTGTAAGCACAGTCTAAATTTTTAGTATTCATTGATAAACTAAGCTTAAAATGATAGCTTGGATCTTAATTTATGTGTAAAGTTTTTATAAATGCTTGTTTTCTATTGAAGCAGAGTATATTTTGTTTATTTATTGATAGATAGAAACTCAAATTATTTTAACAAGGTCTAATGAAATGTTGGCGATCTTGTGAGCTTTGCAGCCTAGTGGAGAACCTCTAGTGTTATGTTTTGTTGATTTTTCTGATGCAATATGTGCCGCAACTACCTTAAAATTGATGTTGGTTGCACAAGGATTCATTCCTGTTTTACTGTCAAATTTTCTCTTTATGGTAGCCTTCTCTTACTACCATTACCTGAAATTTCTAGGCTATGATGGTAAGTTTCTTTTGATAAAAGTTATTAGATCTAAACTGAATTAAGGTTTTGTTTTTTAAGTTGTTTCTATACGTTTATCTTTAATACTTCAGATATTTCTGTGCATGTGCTACAGTGTTACCCTTCTTGGATAAGACAACATTTTTTCTCTACCCTATTGACTTTATTATTATTCTCTTTCCATTCTGTAAGTGATTCAGAGAGCCTGCAAATGTATATTTCTTTCAGTCTTTTCAAATTTGGTTTTGAACTTTCAAGTTTTTTTGTTCTGCTAACTATACAATGTTTGTTATGTGTTATTTTTTTTATCTAACATGAACAATATATGTTTGTGCATTGCATGATTAGTGGTACTTGCTAGTTTCAATCCTACACAAAATGTTTTGAGTTTCTACTATGGATAGAAGCGTTCAAAGGGAACCATTTTTATAAATCACCACTACCAGGGCTGGAATTGTATCTAATATGGGAACGACCAATGGGTGGTATGAAAATTTAGCCAAGTTTAGCTCTTTGTAAAGGTGTTAATTTGCATCTCAATCACCTGCATTAGTTAGCAGAATTGTGTATAAACCGAATGGATACTTGGTAGTTTTCTGAGTTTGGTTTTTCATTTTGCTAGAGTCCATTCTTGTAAATTAATAGATTATTTTTTCCATCTTCTATGGCAAGCTCTCTCTTTCTCTGACCTGCCATTTTCTGCCTTTTCCATTATTGAATTTCATGTGCAAATTCTCAAGTTGATTGAACAAAAATGGATGTGGATTTGCTAGTGAAACCAACAATTGGAAGACATTTAACTTTCTATCGAGATCCATTTTAAACACTAGCGAAATGTGATATACAGATGATACCCCGTGTTTATTTTTTTTTTTAAATTGTTTAGCAGCCATTCTAGTCCAAAAACACTATGGACATGATCCAGAAGCTTAAGAATGAAATTTTCTGAATCCACATACATCAGCCATTTATTTTTTGTAGATTGCGACAAATAAATATAGTGTAGCTAATGTTGGACAGTTAGGGCTCAATAGAGAGTGAATATGGAGTCTGAAATATCATACGAGGATATCCAAAACTATGAAAGTAGAGTATTTATAAACCTTTTCATCAACTAGTGCATTAAAGAGTCCAGCTAACATAACCATTATTAAACAAATTACAAAGAACTCTTCCAACTAGCCAATGAATATGACCTAGGGAATCTCAGAAAATATGTCATCAAGTTTACAGCTGATCAAAAATGCCACCATTGTTGTGCATTGCATGGTTGATATGTTGTACATGTGGTTTACGTCCAGTTGCTTGCTTCAGGAGATTATAAAGTATGAAATTTAAACAATAGGTATGACAATGTTATTGATGCAGGGGCATTAGACCCAAGACAACTTTTGTACATAAATAAATGTAAAGGGGGGTCTGATGTTTTATTTCCCTATGAAATTATCCATAGTTGAGCTAATTTAGTTAATTTGTAGAGGAAAATGTAACTGCCCGAATGATTAGTGGGCATAGGAAGAGGCAGTCCGTCTCTGTCTATCAGAGCGCTAGTCTAATTTGGAACTGTAGGAATTTGAAGAGTTTGTGAGTCATCGAGAAATTCGAATCGATTCATTGTAATTGATATAAAAATAAAACTCTGTGATAGATTCGGGAGACCTTCATAGAGAACTGCATAGTCTGCATAGGACTGTAGAGGAGACAGGGTTGAAGAGAAGGGCCAATCGATTGAAGATCTGGCTAGCTAAAAGCTTGTAATTTTGGTCATTGTATAAATGAGGAGTTTGTCTCAGTATAACTGTGCATTCATTTATTAACATTGTGGGAAAATACCTGGAGTATTTTTGTATTGATTGATTTAAATTTTGTGTGGAATGCCTTGAATCTCTGTGTGAATAATCTCTGTAGTTGAGTTGAATGATGTCCTGTGTAACTGGAGGGCTTGAGTGGTACTCGGTATCTGATGAGGTTTTGATTTGTTTATGAGTTTCGGTGCTTAACTGCGTGATAAAAATATGTTAAACTAATATATGAATTGTGTGTGTAAGTTCTGTGAGGGTGTGCATATATAGTACAGCTCGAAGTCCAGTATTAATCGATGTTAGATTTTGTATGGAAGCCACACCCCATAACTTGTTGACAATCGAATCTCGAATATGCTCTAACCTCGTGTGGATAGACCAACGGGAATCGATGATGGTTCATGAAGGATGCAAGTAATTGTTATTCCTAGTTGCTAACCAAGAATCGAGGGAGAGTAGATATTGAACTATATTCTGTGGGAAAGATTTAGTTTTGAAGTCAGGTGGAACCCTAAGCAAGAGTAGTCGAAATCGTGAGGGCCGCACAGTAAAGACAGGTTTCCGGCATATCGCACTGCCTTTATACGGTAAGATGTATTCCCCATTTGGATGCAATCAATGCCATGGGCTGACACGTGGCCTTAAGTAGTTTTGGAAAACCACTCTCATCACCAACTAATGATCGTGCAATTAACTCGCGCGATATCCAATTGGATCGTGAGATCGTCGAAGCCAGTGTGACGTATTATCCACCGTTGGATGTGGAAGGGTCGTAGGTGCTGGGCCCCACACACACACATATATATATATATATATATATATATATATATATGTTGATTTTCATCGTCCTAACTACGGTTTACAATTTTAACCATGGTATGGCATGTTGGTCGCATTGACACAAGTTTAATAATATGTGTGTAGCCCGAACATTATATAAAGCCCTTGGTTATAAAATGAATGGTATCACTAAAGGCTAGTGTGGTCCGCCTTGTTATATGTTTGTTGTGGTCAAGCACTATTGTAATAAGGACCGTGTTCCAATCCCAGCCAACCATTAACATAAAAAGTGTATGTATGTATCGGCCAAGGGTGATGGGTTTATATGAAATACGAGGTTTTAACCAAAAGATTATATTTAACTAATATCTCAATCTCAGATTGAGATATTAATATACACAGGTGTATTTAATTTTTCAGTTAAAAGGAAGCAGAGTAGATTGAGAGTAAAGCTCCCCCAAAAGAAGAATGAATCTGATGGTATTGCATGAGATATTACGTGCACATAATAAACCTTGAAATTAATATCTCAAATCTCTGAGATTTGAGATATTAAAGCTCTCAGAATTATTTGTTTAATTTGCCAGTCCTCGACATAAGAATAGGTTGATATCGAAGTAATGAGAAAATCGGGACTCTGGTTTTACCCCGCCATAAGCTATATTCTATATTTCCATTTTAAACACTAACGAAATGTGATATACAGATGATACCGATTGCAGATAGTGTTTCATTGTACTCAAAGGGCCTCTAACAGTCGTCAACCTTAGTCACAGTATTCTTCGTTAGAAATTTCAGTATGAAACCACCTAACTTTCTGACATCACAACTATCAAGTCAATTTTTTTTGAATTTAGCTTCATTTCTTGCAAATACTAGACAATTAAAAAAAAAAATGTTACTCATATTTAACTGTCTCTAAGTAATCGACCGTGAAATTTATGTTAAAGAAAATTAGCACAAAATGCAATTACAGTATACAAATCTCAAAATTGGAAGATTGCATTACCTACAAGGACTAGAATCAGCTTGGCACACTGTAAAACAAAAGTAGGAAAAAAATCAGCAGTTGCTTAATTTTTTATTTAAACTTTTTATCAAAGCGTCGGAAGACCGACACCTTCAAAGCGTCGGAAGAGTGACACCTTCAAAGCATCTATAGAGCTACACCTACAAAACATAGGTAGAGCGACACATTCAAAGCGTCAGAAGAGCAACACATTTAATCCATCAGTAGAGCGACACCTACAAAGCGTCGATAGAGAAACACCTTCAAAGTGTCGATTTTACAACGCTTTAAAAGCGTGGTTAGACATTGGAAGAGTGACAGTTTAGAAATGTCGGAAGAGCAACGTTAAAAACGTTGGAACACGTGTCGTCGGAATTGTGACAGTTATAAACATCAGACGAGCGACAGTTTTGAAAACGTCAGAAGAGTGACGATTTTTTGGAAACCTCGAAAAAAGTTTCGATATTGCGACACTTTGGAAAAGCGTCAGAATTGCGACGTAATGGCTAACCATGTTTTTTCCTGCCTTGAACTGTCGGTCTTGCGACGACTGTGTGTCAGAATAGCGACGAAGTGGCCATCGGAAATTGGGCCAAATTTTCTAGTGATGGTTTCCAGGGGTGTCCCCAAAGCTTTGGAAACCACTCAGTGCCACGCTTTATATCTTTTGGTGATTCTCAAAAGAAGAGGTTTCACTAATGGAAGCATCACAAAAGGACATAGAGACAAATGTAAACCTTATTCTTATGATGTTTATTTTCTTTTCAAAACCACCCCCTCCCCCAAACTCATGATTTTACAAGATTTTCTACCAGAGTTAAGGAGGCAGCGAACAAATGGTGAGCGAACAGTGAAGGATGCAACAAACAATGGAGTAAATAGTTTCTAATATCACTACATTATAGATTATGCATCTAAAAATTTGATTCTAATTTCTAGTTCATTGTTTTTGGAATGTATGCAATTGAATTTGTGATTAAAAGTCTAAGTTTTTAATGGTATCTGAGATTTAATCAATATTTAGAAGGGTGATACTAATATGCATTATTGAATCTTATTGGAAATGCGTATGAAGATATTGTGCAGATATTTCTTGTGGTGTTGCAGTGCTTCATGTTTCAGGTGTCTCATGTATGAATCTCAAACCATCCAACCTTCTTTTGGATGCAAGAGGGTGAGCAGTATTTTCTGATTTTGGTCTTCCAGAATTTTTGAAGAAACCTCAAAGCATAAGACCTCGCTCAACCTCGGAGGATGATGTGACAAGGACACATTCATGTGTGGAGTGTACTATGTTAAATCCTCATTACACAGCCCCAGAAGCTTGGGAACCACTGAAGAAGTCTTCTTTGAACATTTTTTGGGATGAAGGAAATGGAATTTCTTCATAATGTGATGCCTGGAGTTTTGGTTGCACCTTGGTTGAGATGTGCACTGGATAAATTTCGTAAGTTATATTGTGTCTACCCTTGTGTTTGCAATTGAGAAGTCCAATCATCAATTTCCTTTTTCTTCTGTAATGTGCAAACATGGTACCCTCAATATGAAACACACTTGCTAGATATTTAATGAGATTTGTCATGCAGGTGGAATAACCTAAGTTCAGAGGAGATCTATAGGGCTGTTGTCAAGGCTCAAAGGCAGCCACCTGAATATGCTAGTGTTGTTGGTGTTGGAATCCCAAGAGAGCTGTGGAACATGATTGGTGAATTTTAACAGTTTAAGCTTTCAAAGAGACCCACTTTTCATGCAATGCTGCCCATATTTTTATGCCATTTGCAGGAGAATCCTCATAGCCCTCCTACAAGTCTAGACAAGTAAGAATATAGTGGGAAGCTCTATGTTGCTATTTGAAATGTAAGGCTTTCTTTGATTAGTTTAATTTTAACTTATGGTATATTTTCTTGATGAAACTGATGTGAAGTGTATTTAGTATGTACATATGCATTTTTCTCACAAATTTGTTATTTCCTGTGTTGCTTGCTAGTTACTATACTGCTAAGATGGCACAATTAAAAACAGTTGTGACTTTCACCATAGAATGTGGAAAATGAGCTGCATGAATTTCCATCAATGTTAAAAAAAATAAGTAGATCAATCAGGTGAAGAAATATTTCTTCCATAAATATGATTACTGATTAATGATGGACCAAATTTTACTGGGATATTGTACTATTTTTGTCATGCCCGGCTTGAGTACTGTGTAACCACTTTTTGGAAGAGGCATACTTATTTTCGTCAAAAAACTTAATTGCAATAGGATTATCATTATTTTCCATTGAGCTGAGCCTGAGAGTAAGACTGAAATCAATAATTTGTTTGTTGCTAAAAACTCATAGATTTCATGGTTACTCATGGCAGTGATCCATCAAAAGATTCTGAGACTACATGGATAGAGCCATCTCCTTCATCTATCTTGGAATTTGTATAGGATACTCAAATTTTATTCATCATAAGGTCTCAGAAGGGGATGTGGAAGGTGTTAGGTGATTTTCTTTACCCTCCAAATTTTTTGTCGTTTGCATGAACTTTTGTTCAAATAGATTTCTCAGTTATATGGCTATAGTTTTATCTTTGAAAAGCAATGATTTTCATTTACACTATGCAGAGATTTACTTCCAAGAGCTTCATTTGGAAAGAATGGAAACTCAATTGGCCCTGTAACAATGCTACACACCCTTTTGTAGAGTGTACTTGGGCTGATCCAATCTACTCCTCTAGGCTAGCAAACACTCGAGCTCCAATCTGCCAGGCTAGCAACAACTCTTGTACATCAGAGTGTTTCACTTAGGCACCGTCCTTCATCCAACCTTCAACTACTCTTCATACATAAAGATAGCTTGTATAGGGCTACTTTGGGTATCCAATCTCGCTGCCCTCAAACAACTCTATGACACCCAACCATCCACTGCGGAATCTGCCACCACTTGAAGTGCTCTCGACACCCTTATCCACTTCACTGCTTGGCTTCCACAGTCAACAACCAAACTAATCTGATCCGGTCACTTCTTGACCCAAAAAACCTCCATAAACATTGTTGTTACAATACTATAGTACTGCTGTCCTGGTTAGGGCACTTTGTAAGCTACACTAGCCACTAACCAACCATTGGACAACCTACTCCTAGCTGCGGCCTAGGCAAGACAAGGTGCTCTATGCATGGGCTATTGTTGTGGGCATGTGGCAGCCTCTAAAGACTCCAAGATGGCCTATTTGGAGTGGCTAGGCCTATGGCCTACCACAGTCCACTGTGGCTCCCTTACAACATACCCAATCCACCTTCCTTCTCCATGTGCAGCCCTCAAAACAGTGCGTAAAGAGCTCCTCTTCTAGCGGCGTCTGTTCCAGAAATTTCGAGCTTGGGACAAACCTTAAATGAGGCCTAAAACAGACCTAGAAGAGGCATGTTGTACCCACAAAAACTTGGCCTCTCCTCTGTGCAAATAAGCCTCCTCCACACTGTCGCAATATGCTCCTTACAAGGCCTCTTCCAACTGCGGCTAAACCCAAACAAATTTAGAGATGTACTTTCCCAATTAAGATGCTCAAACAATAATAACTCGTCCTCCTTTTATAGAGAAGTCATCCTCCATTAAATCATGATGAAGAGACACCTCAAAATTCTTTCAAGTCGGCCTACTTGACGAATTAATAATTATTTCATCTTCAAAAACTCATATCTCCCAAACGACAACTCAAAAGTGGACGATTCTTGATGCGTTAGAACCATATTGCCGAACACTATCATCCTCATCCATCACATGATGTGTTTTATTCTTAGTTTTTCCCCAAAACTCTATGGGTGCCAAAACCCCACACTTGGAATCCAAGCCCACAAATTTCCCTTGTGGCACTTTGTCCTCCAAACTCCGAACCCCTGGGCTTGGAGTACCTCCAAAGCTACACAATTCAACACTCCCTCTTAGCGAGGGAGGTAACTCCACGCCAAGGAAGTACTTCGTCTTCATCATCATTGCTTGCAACACTTTCCCAACTCCTATTGCTCACAATTGCAGCAATACCTATAGCATGCACTATGCTTCTCTTGAAAGTGTCATTGTTACTGGAAGCCTATTACTTCTTCTTCTACTGCTAAATCGCTTTCCAATCTCACCACGATTCCTTATTACTAGATGTGGAAGCACGCTTTCTCCCCACTGACCAAGCGCTCTTCTTGGGTTGCAGATTCTCCTCTGAATCTGCAAACTCCCTCTAGAAATTGACTCCCTCTAAGCCTTTAAAATTTGGACCTTATTGGAAAAGTGTACCTTCTTCTCAGGAATCTGTACCTTCTCCTTTGAAACCTGCACCTGCTACTACTTTTCTGGAACCTGTACCTGTCCCTGCTTCTTCTCATGATCCTCAGGCTTGCTCGTCAACCTGTAGAGACCATGCTCCCTAACTCCAAGCACAACCCCATCAGAATTAGAGCCTCTAGGCTCAAGTCTTGCCTTCCCATACTAGGAAAAGACCTCAAACCCATTCCTCTCCATGATTGAGACAAATATCACACTATATCTGAGTCCTGGTACAAAAAATACATCCTGGACCCACATCATACATCCCCTCTCCATCCTGAATGGCACCACCCCCAATCCTCAGATCTACAGATCTCTAACACACTCTTGTTGCCCAACACCATGTGCAACTTCAAGTCCCATTCAACAAGAGTATCAAATAAATCCTGTGATCCAATCATATGCTTCGTCGCACCCTATCCACATACCATCCATCCTCTCAGATAGTACCCTGCGTGAAATGAGAAATCATAGCAATGTCATCTTATTCTTCTTCCAATCTTCTAGTGAACTCATCATTCTATGCTTTATTGGCAAGAAAAGTAGCTTGCTTCCCTTTCTTCTTTTCTCTCTCCTTTTCTTTCTTTGGAAAATTTGAAGAAAAATAACCCATTTCACCACAGTGAAAACACTTGATTTTACTCAAGTCCTTATTTCGCTTACCCTTCATTCTCTTTTCAAATTCCACATCCTCATCTTCCTTCTTGGAAGAATGAAGATCCTCGTCTTGCAATTCTTCCAAAATGAAGCCGTCCCACAATCTATTCTAGTCTGGCAACTTCTCCTGGGCAATGATTCCTTTGATTAAATGTTTCCATTCTGAGGTGAACCTTTTCAAGGCAATCCTCACCATCTCTTCATCTGAAATTTTGACCCCAATGACAACAAGCTCATATAAAACCTAAGACAATATTATCAGATATGAAGTCATTCCTTCACCCTGTATCATCTTGCTGGACTTAAACTTATCCTCCACTACCAACACCCAGTTCTCATTCTTGTTCTTGAAGAAATTTTGAAGAGTCATCCACATCTCATGTGCAATGTTCTTCCCGGATACATGCGATATCAAGGAATCCTTCACATTGTCAAGGATGATCAATCTTGCATTCGTATCCAGATATTCCCATACATCCAACTCCTTAGGGTATGTTGGTTTCTCGATTTCCTTCTCGACAAACTCCCAGATCTTGTTGACCTGCAAGACCAGCTTGATCATTTCCTTCCAAGGAGTATAGTTGGACAACCCTTCCAACCTATCCTCATACCAGAGAATTTCCTGCAACTTCGACATTGCACTGACTTCTTTAACTCACAATGCAACCAACTCCCTCTCACGTTGTACTTCGTTGTCCAAACTTTGATTTACTAGCTTCCAAAGTTGTTCAGATATGCTTTGATACCATGTTGAATTTCCGTGACCTTGGATCTAGGTTAGAGTCTTAAATAACATAAGCTACCAAACCAAGAATCTCAACCATAAAATACTTTGCACAATGGAAAATATAAATCAGTAAATCACATATGCACAATAGACATAGTTTTAAACAAAATTGTATAATAATGTACAATCCCCAGTCTTTAGTATATTAAATCAAATTTGAATAATACAACAGTCTATGGTAAACAAGATACACTGACAAACACAATGCCGTATCTCATCCTGCCGGTCCTTCGCTTTCATTCTGCTCATTAGTAGTGCCTTAGGCCATCAAGGCATCTACACATCGAGACTCTAGGAGGTCTGCCCCCTATCACTGTTGCACATCCTTCTGTAGAGTGAGCTTGGCTTGATCCAATCTACTCCTCTAGGTTGGCCAACACCCAAGCTCCAATCTGCTAGGCTAGCAACAACTCTTATACATCGGAGTGTGGCACTTCAGCCCTGTCCTTCACCCAAACTTTAACTACTCTTCGTCCTTCAAGATAGCTTGTCTAGGGCTACTTTGGGTAGCCAATATCACTACCCTCCAACAGCTCTATGACAGCCAACCATCCACTACGGATTCTACCACCACTTGAAGTGCTCTTGACACCGTTGTTCACTTCACTACTTGGCTTCCACAACCAACAACCAAACTGATCTGATTCAATCACTTCTTAACCCAATACACCTCCACAAACATTGTTGTCACAATACTGTAGTACCGCTGACTTGGTTAGGGCACTTTGCAGGCTGCAACAACCACTAACTAGCCACTGGACAACCTCCTTCTAGCTGCGATGTAGGCAAGACAAGGTGCCCTATGTATGGGTTGTTGTTGTGGGCATGTGGCAGCCTTTAAAGACTCCACGCTAGCCTGTTTGGAGTGGCTAGGCTTGCGGCCTACCAAAATCCACTACGGCTCCCTTACATCATACCCAATCCACCTTCCTTCTCCACGTGCAGCCCTCAAAACAGTCCGCAAACAAATACTCTTCTTGCGGCCTCTATTCCAGCAAGTTCGAGTTTGGGACAGACCTTAAATGAGGCCTAAAACAAACCTAGAAGAGGCATGCTATACCTACAACAACTTGACCTCTCCTCTATGCAAATAAGCCTCCTCCACACTGTCCTAATTTTCTCCTTACAAGGCCTCTTCCAACTGCGGCCACACCCAAACAAATTCAGAGATGTACTTTCCCAATTCGAATGCTCAAACAATACTAACTCATCCTCCTTTTGTAGAAAATTTACCCTCCACGAAATCATGATGAAGAGACATCTCCAAATTCCTTCAATTCAGCCTACTTGACAAATTAATAATTATGTCATCTTTAAAAAATCATATCTCCCAAACGACAACTCGGAATTAGACAATTTTCGATGCGTTAGAATCGTATCGATGAGCACTATCATCCTTTTCCATCATATGCTATGTCTTCTTTTTGGTAGTGTCCCAAAACTCATTGGGTACCAAAATCCCACACTTGGGTTCCAAGCCCATAAGCTGCCCTTATGGCACTTTTTGCTCCAAACCCCAAACCCTTGGGCTTGAAGTACCTCCCAAGCTACAGAATTCAACAGTAACCAGTCGATGCCTCCGACACTATAGAGACTATGGCTTTGACGACTGCAAGGTCATCATGTTAACCACTAAAGAGGTGCTAAGTCCTTTAAGCTAAATTTAGAAAGGAGGTCCTATTGTTTCTATCAACCAAGCTTATTCTTGGAAGTAAGTTATTATATGCAAGAGTAGCTTAGAATGCTATGCAAGGTGAATGAGTGTGTATTTAGGTGAGATTACTCAAATGTACTTGGTTAGGATTTGCTTTAAGGTATTAAGTACTTTACAATGCTTATAAAGGGTAATCTCAAACACAAGACAAGTTCCAATTTAACAAGTGATAGTAATAAACAAGAGATGTTAATGATACAATTACTCAATAACTACAAGATGCAAGATAATAAATGCTAGCTTAAAATAACAATTTAGAGCACTTTCCTTCTTAGAATAATTAGCCATTGATTATTAGACAATAAGAAATCTTCCAAGATGTTTCAACCAATGTTTTAAAATTCGGCCGAGTTGCTCGAGCCACCCCCCCGATTAGGTCAACTCGGTACAAAAACTGGGCCAAAAGCCAGTTTTTTACCGAACTGACTGAGTCGGTCACTAACTCGGCCGGTTCGGTAACAAACTGGCCGGCTTGATAGAGTCCGTCTTGGCTCGGCCGAGCCGGTCAAACTCGACAGCGACCCACCAAAATGATGAATTTCAGACACCAAATTAGATTTAAGTTGGCTTTTATGGTTTTGGTATGTCCTCTAACCCATCCCAAATCTATAAAAGCTACCCAACCCCTCTCATTTCCTCACAACTACCTCATTGCATTAGTGTGAGCATTTGTGAGGAATTTGTGAAGGTGGAGTTGGGTTTTGGAGCAACATTAAGGAGTCCCTTGGGAAATCTTTGGAGCAACAGTGAGGAGCTTCTTGGGTAGTCATTGGAGAAACATTGAGGATTTGGTTTGTTGTAGTGTATCTTATACGTAACTATTTTTCCCTCAACCCAATTTTCATAACTTCCATAACCATTAGGTAGGGACATGCAACTTCGATGATGTTTTTCTTGTTTAGTAAAATATTGTCAAGACTTTAATTTATTGAAAGTTGTAGAATTTACAATCTATAAAGTTTCAAGATACAATTTTTAAAAGTCTAATTCTTTAAAGGGTGCTAGCTCAATGGAAGAGCACCTGCTTTACAAGCAGGAGGTTGGTGGTTCAATTCCATCGTGCCTTGATAGTCATATCGAATGACGATGATTAGTTTTTGGTGATGAAGACTCTTATGACCATCACCAATGAGCTTATGGTGACATTTTTCGACCTTGAGTCACCAAAATATGAAATGGTGACAGTCAATGAACGCCACCATATATACACATCAATAGTGACAATCATGAAGGTTCCATCACCATAAATCGTTTTTGTTGATATGAAATGGTGAGGGTCATTTTTTGTTATTATAGTGATTATTCGTGATGGACCTTGATGTCACCAATGAGCTTATGGTGATGGTCAATGAACGTTGCCATATATATGCACCAATAGTGATGGACATGAAAGGTCCATCACAAAAAATCATTATTTTTCATATGAAATGGTGACGGTCACTATCCGTCATTATAATCAATATTCGTGACAGACCTTGAATGTCACCACAACACATACTTTTGGTGACGCCACCTTTGGTGACGTTCAGTTTTTTGGTGACGGAGGCTATTGTCCGTCACCATTGCTCATATGAAATGATGATGGTTACTATCCTTCACTATAAATCATTATTGGTGACAGACCTTGAATGTCACCACAACACCTATACTTTTGGCGATGCCATCTTTGGTGACGTTCAATTTTTTTTTTATGAAGACTCTTTTGACCCTCACCAATGAGCTTATGGTGACCATTTTCGCCCCTCACCAATGTCCTTTTTTCTTGTAGTGCATGTAGGAATATATATATATATATATATATATATATATATATATATATATATATATATATATATATATATATATATATATATATATATCGGATGTTTGCAGTAGTGTGCATTATAAATTCAAAAAATATATGTGTGTTTCTGTTACATCCTAAGACATGATGTCTCTCAAAATATGCAGATAAAACCTGGGTGTCTAGTTAGTGTGATGCTCATGGTAGCATGTCACTGCCCATACAATCTACCTCAGGAAGCAGTGAATTCGGTTGGGCACCCCTACGGTATGTCTCTGGTATGCGCGAGGAACATTGTCAAATTGTGCATAGTCTAGGACTCCACGTGTGATTCCTTTTAGATTGTGCACAATCTCATCTTCCTCACTTCCCTCACCTTTAGGGTCGAAATAGCGAGGGATTCGTCTCGCTATCGGTGACATACCTATGGGTCTCTCTGGGCCAACATCTCCAAACACATGGATTTAATGTCATAAATAAAAAAAATCTTAATACTCATGAAAATTAAAAAATGACTCTCACCCAAATATTCATCCCAATCCTCTCCCTTTGGGAGTGGGAGGTCTGGATCATCAGTGAAATATGTACCAGAGTAGGGCCAGTCCTCCACGACAATCATTTATCGACGGAGCCAATAAAAAAACTCTGATATCCAGGACATCTTTTGACCGCCCCCTGCCCTTGGCATCAGAGTTTCCCATCGGGTCATCCGTGATTCTCTCGTTGGTGGTGTTGGGACTATAACCTCCTAATGGTGAAAAATTGGTAGTCGTTCCAGGAAGAACGATACCAGGATAGACCCATAACCAAATTGTTTCAATTTTCCCTTCTTGCATTTTGTTATTTGGCGTTTCATGTTTATTGTCACGGCCTCTACCCAGTTGTAGATGGTCGGTGTCAAGTAGTCTATAGCAAGAAGCAACTATATTTTTTTTGTTTCGTGTGGTGCTTGTGATCCCGCTGGTTGTGTGATGTTATGTAGCACTACTTTTAGTGCTAAGTCTGGGATAGTTTGGATATCAACTTTCCCACTTCCTGTTCCCTTCCGTGCCCCTGGACATACCCTATCCATTACCATAGACATACTCTCCATGCAAGGCTGGTTACCAGTTAGGATCAGTGCTTCTCCCCTCCATGAAAATCTGGTTGTAAAGTAGATGTTAGAAACATCAATCTCAAGTTCTTGATCTCGAAGGATGAACTTTTCCTGATCCTCGTCCCATATGTTGGTCAAATATTGTAGCAGCTCCAGTTGACCTCAGAGACATGGTGTTAAGAATAATCTCTTCAGTCCAGAATCTCTGAGAGCTTCCATGCATCTCTCATTTTCCATGGCAAGCTCGTCCTCTTCGCTATGTTCCCATTCTTTCCATTTAATCACCATTTTACGACTTTCTACTTGCAAACAAATTCATATGAATGGTATTAGCCATTTTTGAAGCTTAGACTTGTAAGTAATTGGGGTATTTGACTTTCATTTTTCACAAAAAATGGTTTGCACCGTTGGTGTGCCCTAGTGTAGAAAATTGGGTGGTTGGCGCGACTCCGTGCCTGAAACCCGCGCCAACCGCCGTGGCCTAATATTCACATTTCCTCCCCTAAAAGTCAAAACTGGGAGTTGCAGGTAGTAAGGAATGACATAAAATGAAGGGAGAGATCTTGGCTCTTACCTAGAACTGAAGGATTTGAGATTGGTCTACTGGATTGGTTGCTATCATCGCAACAATATTAGACAATAAAATGGGTAACTATTGCTCCACAAGAGGTAAAAAGTGAAAAGTAATTATTTTTACCACTTTTGGCATTTTATAATTTTTTCACAACCCTAATTAGGTTTTAAGAATTTTTTTTTAATTATTTTATAATATTATTTTCAAGAAACGGGTTTTACCCATGTCTCCTATGCAGCGACAGGTTTTCAGGCGACAATGATGAAGTAACGAGTTATATTTTATACTTTTTTGAACTCGACAAAAACACGAAAAAGTCACTATTGGAGTCATCTTTCAGCTCTTTTATGAATCTCCAAAATTGAAAAGATTTTCGAGATTCTTATCATTTTGAACTCATTAAATGGCTGTGAAACAATATCTACCCAGTATACGTTTACCCCTTTTTCGGGCTGGGATGGATTATTTATGAAAAGGAATACCTTAGCCTATCACGACTAGGAGGTTCTCTCAGACATAGTTTTCTACCTTTTCGGATCTATGAGACTACCTATGAAAAGGGACTGCTAGAGTTTTCTTTTTTTCCTTCTTTTCAAACTCTCTAAACATGAAAATATGCCAAGTTCTCCCCTTGTCATACTCATTAAACCCTGATGACATCGGACTTCGTCGCAATGACGTTACTCGAGTTCCTCCTTCCTAGGGCTCGTAAAATATACTAGAATGGATTTGTCTGAAGCAAAAACTTATATTGCAAGCATATGCTATCCCCTTCAAGCTTGTTTTAAAAAATAATTGGGGTACTCGCCAGAAATGGTGGGGGGAAAAGGAACCAGTTCTAGTTATGTTGGCAGTATGTCGCTCTTGAACATGACACTTGTCTGCATTCGTGTCGGGTTGGGGACATCTCATTTCATCATTTTTTCCTCCATGGGTTTGGGTAATCTCTTTTGACCTCTCATTTTCTCTTTTCCATGTCATCATGACCTCAAATCCCTTGATGTCAAATACTGCCAAATCTAGCGTCGCGTCACTGATATGTTCAAGAGAAGTTTTCCTTTGCAGTTGTCAACCTTCCTATGATTCCATGTTTTTCGTGATTCACTTTCATCATGTTACTCTGTCTTGTGTCGATGATGTGGGAAACATTATGGCCCTCGTTCGACCAAGTCATTTCCTATCGACTTCATCTCATTATCCAGTAATTTGATCTAGTGACTCCCTTCTGGTACCTTGGAGCCTGCATGCCTCAATGAAATATTTTTTGCATTTGACGCAAGGTTCACATCATTGGCCTTTGATCGAGTGATTCTATGGGTGTTCAATGTTAGATCATTTTTCACATTCCGTATATTGTTCTTTTTGTACCTTGAGGACCATCGTCATTATTGGTGGTTTCTCTCGTGTCTATTAACAACTTTCATCATTGGATGGTAATCAAAAAAATTTATTGCATGTTCAACTTTAGCTCATATATTCACATGCTTGAAATTATCCTTTTTCAGGTTGAGATAGAGCGCAAGACCCTTGTTTTTGTCTGATAAAATCTAGGCTGCGGATTTTTGTGGATTATCATAACCTATTGCATGACTCCTCTGATTAGATGGTTGCGACCATACCTGATTCTATTTTTTGATCATTACTGACAGATGGTTTCGTCCATCCCTTGGATCTCAGTTTTTATGCACTCTATTATTGATGGTTGCGCTCATGCCACATATTCATGTATCAGAGATATCAGTTGTATTTGTAATTGTAGGTTTTCCGATAGTAGTGTTTCGTTCAAACGCATTCTCATAAAGCATTTCTATAACTAATAAGAAGTGCCATGCCATTCAAATACCATCATTGCATCCCTTTACATGAGAGCAATATTCCTTCTATTAACAATTCCCTGGGCAAAGCTATAAAAACCCTTGTTTTCTCCTTGGTGCGAGTAGCCAGTTACACCCCCATGTCGATTGGGAAAATTAACACTGGGCCCATGCTAGTTGGCACTTTGTGCCAGTTAGACACCCATGCCAAGTTTTTTATGGAATTTTTTTTAAAAATAGAGGCGCATATTCCACTTCAAAAACTTTGAGGATGAGTCATTGGGAGTGGTTGGACTGAATAACCATGGACTCCCTCCTTTAGTTTATGGTTTCCACCTCCCATGAAAACCTCCTAAAGCTTAGGCCTCCCTCCCACCTTTGTACGGGTCCCAACCTCCTCCTTTACCTCTATAAAAAGAATCTATCTCTCTTTGCATAAACCAGCTGAACACATTATAGAAAAATAGTTGAACAGCTGAATAGCTGAAATTAGAGAATTGATACTATAGCTGAGTTAAATTATGAAAGAGTTAGAACAAGGATGAACTCCATTGAGAGAGCTTAATTCCATGCCCTCACCCCATCCAAATCCCTTGAAAAGTACTGAGACACGCTTTGATTGAACCTCGCTGGAGGAGACTGCGAGGTCAAAGCATTGGTTGTACTTCTTCCTTCTATCAATGTATACATGGCTAGCATTTGGGTTCTAGTTTTATGTTATGTTGTTTGATTTGACACAACGTGCTTAGCCCTCTTTGACTAGTTAGTGATTACGAATGAAATTGTTATGTTGTATGCTACTCTTGTTTACTGTGCTATTTACAGGTATCCGAGCATGACTGCAGATGGATTGTGACTTTCCAAGGTAGGAGCAAGACGTCACCACTACTACAACCGCAACAAGAGCATTGGATTCCAGGTAGGTAAATCCACCGTGTCCTCTTTCATTTTGTAGTTAGGAACCTACATTATAGCATGTCTCTTTGTTTCTAGACCCACTCTAAGGCTAGAAGGATCATCTCTGTCGGCGGAGAGGATTTACTTGCTTAAAACAGAGCCAAGAAAATATGGGAAGATAAACATTCGGGATGTTAGAGACTTGCCTTTGAGAACTATCCTTTTCACGATCGTAAAACATGCCGGCACCATTACACTACATGTAGCAAATGGATAGTATATGTAGTATGTGCTAGAGTGTATGGAGCCAATAGTCTTCAACTGGTCTGAAGCTGTACTTTCTCAGATAAAGGATCAACTGAACAAAGGAAAGGGAGGAAGGAAGAAGAATTTCAGTTACAGATCCATCCTCATATCATTTTCTTTAGAATAGATTCCACTAATGCAGCCACAACGTGGGACGCTGGATGTGTCTAATCCTAGAGATCCGCAGATGTAGAGATGGGTAGAACTCATGGGTTGGCATGTAGGCCAATCGAATATTGTGTTATCTACTGCATTCTTTGCCTAGTTTAGGTGACATATTTTTTCCTTTGATGAGTATGCATACGCAGGCGTTGATTTTAGATGAGATAAAGATTTAGCATTACCAGAAGGTTCTCAGTGGGGTGCAATGCGTAAGAATGTTTTGACCATGTTTTTTATTTTTCTAAGATTTATACAATGTTTTGGTATTTTGATTTTTTCCAAAGACTAAACTAAATTTTTGATGTAATGCAGATGTTGGTCGTGTTCAACCAGTAGAGGAACTAGAGCATGAAGCAGATGTGCCAACAGAGAGGATTGTTGGGAGAGAAGTCCTTCAGGATCTTGATATGGCTGAGACTCTGTCTGAGCTTTGGCAGCACATAGAGGGGTTGACCTTCGAGATTCCGAATTTCTGGATTGAAGAGTTACCCATGCGACTGCAGCGACACACTATTGGGCTTCCTAGGCGTGGGATGTGGTTACTGCGTAGGATAGCTAGATCTATAGCATGATAATATGAGCATCACTAGTTTAATTATGACATTTTGCATACATTTTGAGGTTAGATGACCAATGTGTCTTGGGCACAAAATTTTGTAAAACCCTATAACTATCTATCTATATGATTTCATTGTTTTTCTATGTTTATTGTGAAATCCTATTCAATGATGTGAATGTTTTATTGACATATGTTGCAAATGTTTGTCTAAAACTTGATTAGCCAACGAATCAGTTAATGTGTTCAAATTTCTGGAAATGTGTTGATATTTAATAAAATCAAAATTTCTTTCCAAAAGTTGAACTCTTAGGAACAATCGTTGCAGTGTTGGATTTCTAAGAGTATAAACACTAGTAAGTTGTAATACCACCAATTTTGAGTCTAAATTTATGATTATTCGGTTAATACCAAATGAAATGGCATCAAAGAGAAGTTCAATCAACATTCTATACTCAGTAATATTGTTCATCGATATACCAATAAAAATCCCTTGAAAACTCACTAACTCGTCATTCGGAGCGAAAATGGCCCACACTGCAGAGGATAAATTCTTCGTACTACGACTAGCACCATCAACATATCCAACAAAAGGTTCCGAAGGTTCAGACATCTACGATAAAGTGTAAAGCGGATTACTAACATCAAGAAAACTCTAAAAACAAAATAACATAGTGAATGCAAATCAACAACATATATATACAATATATTAGAAAAGATTACTACACTCATGATTAAGTATAGTAACATTTTAAATACTACCCATTTCTAGGCTATGCCAATGGATTTACATCGTAATCAACTAACTCATAGGCACCCTTAGCGAGAAATCTTTTGACAATATAGGGGTTGTGCCACAATGGCTCAAACTTTCCTATACCTATTACATCAGCGTCTTAATCGTAAAGAAGGACCAAGTCGCCCTCTGAAAAAATGTGAGGCTGGAAATTTTTATCGTATTGCACCTTTATATGTCTTTTATTTGCTTTGTTGGCCAATTGGGCTTCACATCATGTTTCATCAAGATGGATGAGGTTAAGGAGACGTGTTTCTTCTTTTGAGGTGTCAGGTAACAAGTCGATTGCGAGTTTTAACAACGATATTTCACATTGGATTGGTAAGATAGCTTCTAGATGATACACCAACTAAAAGGGGGTAAATCCAGTTGCGTTTCTCACCGAGATTCAATACACCCACAAGGAAGAGTACAGGATCAAATGCTATTTTCTTTTACGAACTCCTATCATTCGTTGAAGCATACGTTTAAGAATTTTGTTGATATCCTCAACTTGTCCATTTTATTGTGGATAATAAGGAATAGAATTATCATGTGACAATCCTAACTTGGCATTCAAGTCATTCATCATGTGATTGCGAAAATGCTTCCCATGATTTGTAACTATAGCATGTGGGACCCCAAACCGTGAAATAACATGATTAAATAAAAAAAATGAAGTTGTATTTCCTGTGTTGTTAAATTTAGGCATCGCTTCGGCCCATTTGGTAAAGTAGTCTACTGTGAAAATAATATAACCATGCCCCCCGGATGAATGAGGTTTATTCAATAGCCCATTTCTAAAATGGTCCCATAGAGACAACAGGATGCATTGGTGCTGGTAGTTTGCAAATTTTACGATCAAAGATCTGGCACGGATGACAACTTCTAACCGCGAGAATGCACTCTCAAAAAATTGTAGGCCAAAATTAACCAAACCGGAGTATCTTATGCGCGGTAGCATATCAAAATAAATGTCCACCACAAGCCCTAGCATGAAAATCATTCAAAACCTTTTCGACTTCCTCATGAGTGAGTCACCTCCTTAAAATGGTATCAACACCACGACGATAAAGTGTATCACCCACAATCAAATAATATTTGGCTTGGTATCGAATACGTTGTTGTTCAGAGCAAGAGGCATCAGGTTGAAATGTTTGAGTTCGGAGATAAATGACGAAATATCCATACCAAGGATCATATGATTCGATCAGAAACAGGGACTCGTCAGGAATTGATGGTTCCGACGTATTTTCAGTATTATTAGAGGGAAGGTCATAGAGAAGCTTAGCTAAAACTAAAGAATTCTTTGACTTGGATTTAATGAATTCCAAATCAAATTCCTGCAAAATGACAATCCATTTTGAATATTTCCCCCCCAGCAATTAACATGATAAGATATAAGTCATGGGGTTGCAATCCAAAACGATAGTTTTTTTTCGGAGTAGGATATAGTGGCGAAATATTTGTACAACTTGAACAGCTTCCAAGGCAAGCTTTTCTGCATATCAATACTTAATTTCCATATCACTGAGATTACGACTCAAATAATATATTAGATGTTCTATCCCATCTTCGACTTGGACCAAAACCATAACAATGGTCATTTATGTCGCGGTGATATATAGGAAATAATAATTTTGAGAATTAGGAGGATACATTAATGACGCTCAGATAAAGAGAATCCTTGACAGCATCAAAAGAATCTTTCAGAACTTCCCAATGGAAGGGAACCTCCTTTTTCAAGAGTCGAGTAAACCCTTTAGCCATTTCAACATAGTTGGGTATGAACCTCCTTAGGAAGTTAGACTTTCCTTGAAGTTTTTGTATTTGAAGTAAGTTTGATGGCGCAAGAAAATAAAGAATGGCCTGAACCTTCAATGGGTCAATTCAAATTCCTTCTTTCCTGACGAAGAATCCAAAAAAATGACTAGAACCAACACAAAACACACATTTCTATGGATTGAGGCATATTTTGTAGTGTCGGCAGCGTAAGAAAATGGCTCTCAAATGCATCAGGTGATCAGTCTGATTTCGTGAATGCACTGGTAAATCATCTAGATATTGTTGAAAAATGTGCTTGATGTCACTGAAAGAATAATCCATTACTCTCTAAAAAGTTGCCCCAATGTTCTTTAAACCAAACAGAAGTTTCCTATAAGCGAATGTGCCCCGGGGACAGATGAATGATGTCTTATGTTGATCCTCTGGGTGGATATTGATTTGATTGTAGCCAGAAAATCCATCCATGAATGAAAACATTTCACATCTAGCACAATCATCAATAATCTGGTTGATAAAGTGAGTAGGATAGTTGTCTTTTGGACAAGAAAAGTTAACATCCCGATAATTGACACACACTCTAATGGTTCCTTGTTTTTTCATGACAGGAACGATATTGGAAACCCACTCAGTTAGCAGAACAGGGTAAATGAAACCAGCACGGAATTTTTTTTTGACTTCTGCTTTGATGGCAGCAGCCTTCTTTGGATGAACAGGACGAAGGCATTGACACACCGATTTGACATCAGGATACATATTAATAGTGTGTTCAATGATACTAGTATCTATGCCTAGCATTTCCTCGTAAGACCAAGAAAATGCATAACGGAATTCACGAAATAGAGAGCGATATGATTCAAGTTATAATGGAGAAAAAGATACATCGACATGAATATTTTCTACAATGCCAGGTTTGGTCAAAATATCGATAGAAATGGTTTCTTCAATATTTGACAGATTTCACTCAAAATCGATTGCATTAATATGTAAAGAATTCCAAAAGAAATTTTCGATTGATGGGTGATATAGTCACTAAGACGATTTTCTTCATAATCAAGAAGATGGGAACGATGATGATAATGTTCCCATGGTTCTCCTTCTGACATCATGGCTTCCAAAATACTCTCATCTGTCAAGAACATTGAGTAAAAAGGATTGGAAGGAGTACCAAAATCTAAGGAACAATCAACCCAAACAATTGGCGACATTGATTTCAGATTCACCACCCAAGCTAGATATATTGATTGTTATGCCAGCTCAATAGGGCTAGGCGGCAGAAATTCATCCAATGTATAAATTTCACAATCATCTATACTCTTCCTTAAGCTAGATGGAGTGGAAGAGATCATGTAGCAGGTTTCTATACTTCCAATTTCTGCCGATGTCGCAGGCGGCGGTAATGCAAAAGTTCCCATGAGAGTGGAATCCTTTAAGAGTCCTACACCAATGTTCTAAAGTTCTAGTTGGGGTATGTGAATGAATAGAACACTTCCATTTACCTGCGAAGCAGAGGCAAAGAAGGATAGTTGATTGATGACTGTGATAGCACCTTTATTTGGAAAGGCGATCATTCTAAAATATGTAGAAATAATTGTAGTCATAGCATATACCCATGGCCTTCCAAGTAGAATATTGTAGTCGAGAGGTCTGTCAACAACTTCGACATCAACATTCATTGTTTTCCCCCCTAGTTCAACATGTAGGTTATTAATAATACAACAAGGCTTATGTGTACGTCCATCAAAATCTTTCAACGTCGTTGATGATTGTGATAAGCGCAGCAAGCATAGTGACTTCGAAAAAATGATTCTCACCCAAATATTCATCCCAATCCTCTCCCTTCAAGAGTGGGAGGTCTGAATCATCAGTGAAATATGTACCAGAGTAGGGCCAGTCCTCCACGACAATCAATTTCGGTGGAGCCAATCAAAAAACTCTAGTCTCCAGGACATCTTTAGACCGCCCCCTGACCTTGGCATCAGAGCTGCCCATCGGATCATCTGTGGTTATCTCATTGGTGGTGTTGGGACTATGACCTCTTGATGCTAAAAAATTGGTAGTCGTTCCAGGAAGAACGATACCAGGATAAACCCATAACCAAATTGCTTCAATTTTCCCTTCTTGCATTTTTTTAGTTGGCGTTTCATGTTTATTGTCACGACCTCTACCCAGTTTTATATGGTCATTTTCAAGCAATCTATAGCGAGAATAAATTGTGTTTTTGTTGCTTCATGCGGTGCTTGTGATCCCGCAGATCGTGTGATGGTATGTAGCACTACTTTTAGTGCTAAGTCTTGGATAGTTTGGATATCAACTTTCCCACTTCCTGTTCCCTTCCTTGCCCCTGGATATACCCTGTCCATTACCATGGACATACTCTCCATGCAAGGTTGGGTGCCGGTTAGGATCAGTTCTTCTCCCCTCCGCGACAATCTAGTGATAAAGTAGACATCAGAAACATCAATCTCAAGTTCCTAATCTCGAAGGGTGAACATTTCCTAATCCTCATCCCATATGCTGATCAAATATTGTAGCAGCTCCAGTTGAGCTCGGATACACGGTGTCAAGAATAATTTCTTTATTCCACAATCTCTCAGAGCTTCCATGCATCTCTCATTTTCCATGGCAATCTCGTCCTATTCGTTGTGTTCTTGTTCTTTCCATTCAATCGCCATTTTTCTTCTTTCTACCTACAAACACATTCATATGAATTGTATTAGCCATTTTTGAAGCTTATACTTGTAATTAATTGCGGTATTTGACTTTCATTTTTCACAAAAAATGGTTTGCGCCATTGGTGCAACTGTTTCCCAAATAGTCGCACCAATGGGCGTGCCCTTGTGTAGAAAATTGGGCGGTTGATGCGACTTCGTGCCTGAAACCTGCACCAACCGTCATGCCCTAATATTCACATTTCCTCCCCCGAAAGTCAAAATTGGGAGTTGCAGGTAGTAATGAATGACGTAAAATGAAGGGAGAGATCTTGGCTCTTACCTAGAACTGACGGATTTGAGATTGGTTTGCTGGATTGGACGCTATCATCGCCGCAAGATTAGACAGTAAAATGGGTAACTATTGCTCCACAAGAGGTAAAAATTGAAAAGTAATTATTTTTACCATTTTTGGAATTTTATAACTTTTTCACAACCCTAATTAGGATTTAAGACATATTTTTCGATTATTTTATAATATTATTTTCAAGAAATGGGTTTTACCCATGTCTCTTGTGCAGTGATAAGTTTTCCTACGACAATGATGAAGTAACGAGTTATATTTTATACTTTTTTACACTGGGTAAAAACACGAGAAAGTCACTATTGGAGTCATATTTCATCTCTTTTCTGACTCTCTAAAATTGAAAAGATTGCCAAGATTCTTGTCGTTTTGATCTCGTTAAATAGCTGTGAAACGATATCTACCCAGTATACATTTACCCCTTTTTCGGGTTGGGATGGATTATTTACGAAAAATGAATACCTTAGCCTATCATGACTAAGAGGTTCTCTCATACATAGTTTTCTAACTTTTCAAATCTGTGAGACTACCTACAAAAAGGGACTGCTGGAGTTTTCTTTTCTACCTTCTTTTCAAACTCTCTAAACATGAAAAGATGCCAAGTTCTCCCCTTGTCAAACTCGTTAAACCCTGATGACATAGGACTTCATTGCCATGACGTTACTCGAGTTCCTCCTTCATAGGGCTCGTAAAATGTACTAGGATGGATTTTTCCTAAGGAAAAACTTATATTACAAGCATATGTTATCCCCTTCAAGCTTATTTTAAAAAATAATTGGGGTACTCACCAGAAATGGTGGGCGAAAATGGAACCCAGTTCTAGTTATGTTGGCAGTATGTCACTCTTGAACATGACACTTGTCTGCATTCGTGTCGGGTTGGGGACATCTCATTTCGTCATTTTTGCTTCCATGGATTTGGGTTATCTCTTTTGACCTCTCATTTTATCTTTGCCACGTCATCATGACCTCAAATCCCTTGATGTCAAATACTACCAATTCTAGCGTCGTGTCACTGATATGTTCAAGAGAAGTTTGCCTTTACATTTCTCAACCTTCCTCTGATTCCATGTTTTTCCTTATTCACTTTCATCATGTGACTTTGTCTTTTGTCGATGATGTCGGAAACATTATGGCCCTCCTTCGACCAGGTCACTTCCTGTCGACTTCAGCTCATTATCCAGGAATTTGATCAAGTGACTCCCTTCTGGTACCTTGGAGCCTGCATGCCTCAATGGCAGTTTTTTCTCATTAAACACAAGGTTCACATCATTGGACTTCGATCGAGTGATTTTGTGAGTGTTCGACGTCATATTACTATTCACAAATTCTATAGATTGTACCTTTAGGGCCATCGTCATTATTGGAGGTTTCTCTTATGTCTATTAATAGCT
The DNA here is from genome assembly GCA_034641835.2 of Pinus albicaulis. Lineage (NCBI taxonomy): Eukaryota > Viridiplantae > Streptophyta > Pinopsida > Pinales > Pinaceae > Pinus > Pinus albicaulis. The sequence continues at coordinate 256,519,226 of CM076583.1, read as the reverse complement.
TTTATCATTGGCTAGTAATCAGATGATTTTCTTGCATGTTTGACTTCAGCTCATATATTCACATGCTTGAAACTGTAATTTTTCGGGTCGAGATGGAGCGCAAGACCCTAGGTTTTTTCTGATAAAATCCAGGCTGCGAATTTTTTTTTATTATCGTGACTTATTGCATGAATCCTCTGATTGGATGGCTATGACCATACCTGAGTCTATTTTTTGATCCTTACTGTCAAATGGCTGCGTCCATACCTTGGATCTCAGTTTTTATGTACTCTATTATGGATGGTTGTGCCCATGCCACATATTCATGTGTTAGAGATATCAATTGTATTTGTAATTAGAAGTTTTCCGATAGCGGTGTTTGGTTCGAACGTATTCTCATAAAGCATTTATGTAACTAATAAGAAGTGTCATGCCTTGCAAAGACCATAATTGCATCCCTTTACATGAGATCAATATTCATTCTGTTAATAATTCCCTGAGCAGAGCTATAAAAACCCTTTTTTTTTCCTTGGCGTGAGTAGTCGATTACACCCCCATGCCGATTGGGAAAATTAACATTGGGCCCACGCCAGTTGGCACTCTGTGCCAATTAGACACCCACACCCATTTTTTTATGGAATGTTTTTCAAAAATAGAAGTGAAGATTCCACTTCAACAACTTCGAGGATGAGTCATTGGGAGTGGTTGGACAGAAAAACCATGGACTCCCTCCTTTAGTTTATGGTTTCCACCTCCCATGAAAACCTCCAAAAGGATAGGCCTCCCTCCCACCTTTGTAGGGGTCCCAACCTCTTCCTTTTCCTCTATAAAAAGAAGCTATCTCTCTTTGCATAAACCAACTGAACACATTATAGGAAAATAGTTGAACAACTAAATAGCTAAACTTGAATAATTGATACTATAGTTGAGTTAAATTGTGAAAGAGTTAGAACAAGGAGCAACTCCGTTGAGAGAGCTTAAGTCCATGCCCTCACCCTGTCCGAATTCCTTGGCAAGTACTAAGACGCGCTTCTGCTAAACCCCGTTGGAGGATATTGTGACGTCAAAGCATTGGTTGTACTTCTTCCTTATATCAATATATACATGACTAGCATTTGGGTTCCCATTTTGTGTTATGTTGTTTGATTTGATGCAACATGCTTAGCCCTCTTTGACTAGTTAGTGATTACGAATGAAATTGTTATGTTGTATGTTGCTCTTGTTTACTGTGTTATTTGCAGGTATCCGAGCATGACTGCATACGGATTGTGACTTGCCAAGGCAGGAGCGAGAGGTCACCACTACTACAACCGCAAAAATAGAATTGGATTCCAGGTAGGTCAATCTACCGTGTCCTCTTTCATTCTGTAGTTAGGAACCTACATTCTATCATGTCTCTTTTTTTCTAGACCCACTATAGGGATAGAGGTATCTTCTCTATCTGCAAAGAGGATTTACCTGCTTAACATAGAGCCAAGAAAATATCGGAAGATAAACATCCAGGATGTTAGATATTTTCCTTTGAGAACTATCCTTTTCACGATCGTAAAACATGTCGGCACCGTTATACTACATGTAGAAAATAGATGATATATGCAGTATGCGCTAGAGTGTATGGAGCCAAAAATATTCAACTAATTCAAAGATGTACTTTCTTAGATAAAGGATCAACTGAACAAAGGAAAGGGAGGAAGGAAGAAGAATTTTAGTGACGGATCCATCCTCATATCATTTTCTTTAGAACAGATTCCACTGATGTAGACACAACATGGGACATTGAATGTGTCTAATCCTAGAGATCAGCAGATGCAGAGATGGGTAGAACTCATGGGTCGGCATGCAGGCCAATTGAATTTTCTATTCTCTACTTCATTCTTTGCCTAGTTCAGGTGATAGATTTTTTCTTTTGATGAATATGCATATGCAACCGTTGATTTCCAATGACATCCAGATTTAGCATTACCAGAAGGTGGTTAGTGGGGTGAAATGGTAAGAATTTTTTGACCATGTTTTTTATTTTTCTAATTTTTATAAAATGTTTTTGTATTTTTATGTTTTCCAAAGACTAAACTAAATTTTTGATGTAATATAGATGTTGGTTGTGTTCAACTAGTAGAGGAACTATAGCATGAAGAAGATGTGCCAGTAGAGAGGACTGTTAGGAGAGCAGTCCTTCAGGAGCTTGATATGGCTGAGACTTTGTCTAAGCTTTGGTAGCACATAGAGCGGTTGACCTTGGGATTCCAGATTGCCGGATCAAAGAGTTACCCATGCGACTACAGCACAAACTATTGGGCTTCCTAGCCGTTAGATGAGGTTACTACGTAGGATAGCTAGATCTATAGCATGTTACCATGAGCATCACTAGTTTACTTATGACATTTTTCATACATTTTGAGGTCAGATGACCAATGTGTCTTGGGCATAAATTTTTGTAAAAACCTATAACTATCTATTTATATGATTTCAGTGTTTTCCTATGTTTATTGTGCAATCCTATTCAATGATGTGAATTTTTTCTTTACATATGTTGCATATGTCTATCTAAAACTTGATTAGCCAATGAATCAGTTAATGTGTTCAAATTTCTGGAAATGTGTTGATATTGAATAAAATCAAAATTTCTTTCCAAAAGTCGAACTCTTAGGAAAAATTGATGCAGTGTTGGATTTCTAACAGTATAAATAGTAGTAAGTTGTAATACCACAAATTGTGAGTCTAAATTTATGATTATTCGGTTAATACCAAATGAAATGGCATCAGAGAGAAGTTCAATCGACGTTCTATACTCATAAATATTGTTCGTCGATCTACCAATACAAATCCCTTGAAAACTCACTAATTCTTCGTTCAGAGCGAAAATGACCCATGCTGCAGAGGATAAATTCTACGTACTACGACTAGCACCATCAACATATCCAACAAAAGGTTCCAAAGATTCATACATCTACGATAAAGTGTGAAGCAGATTATTAACATCAAGAAAACTCTAAAAAAAAATAAGATAGTGAATGCAAATCAACAACATATATATATACAATATATTACAAAATATTACTACACTCGTGATTAATAATAGTAACGTTTCAAATACAACCCATTTCTAGGCTGTGCCAATGGAATTCCATCGTAATCAACTAACTCATAGGCACCCTTAGCAAGAACTCTTTTGACAATATAGGAGTTGTGCGACAATGGCTCAAACTTTCCTGTACCTATTACATCAGCTTCTTGATCGTAAAGAAGGACCAAGTTGCCCTCTGAGAAAATGAGAGGTTGGACATTTTTGTCGTATTGCACCTTTATATGTCTCTTATGCACTTCATTGGCCAATTGGGCTTCACGTTGAGTTTCATCAAGATGGATGAGTTTAAGGAGACATGTTTCTTCTTCTGAGGTGTTAGGTAACAAGTTGATTGCAAGTTTTAACGACGATATTTCACATTGGATTAGTAAGATAGCTTCTAGACCATACACCAACTAAAATGGGGTAAATCTGGTTGCGTTTCTCCCTGAGGTTCGATATTCCCACAAGGAAGAGTACAGGATCAAATGCCAGTTTCTTTTATGACCTCATATCATTCATTGAAGCATACATTTAAGAATTTTTTTGATATCCTCAACTTTTCCATTTAATTGTGGATAATAAGGAGTGGAATTATCATGTGACAATCCTAACTTGGCAGTCAATTTAGCCATCATGTGGTTGCAAAGATGCTTCCCATGATCTATAACTATAGCATGTGGGACCCCAAATTGTGCAATAACATGATTAAAGAAAAAAAATGCAATTTTTTGTCCTGTGTTGTTGAATGTAGGCATCGCTACAGCCCATTTGTTAAAGTAGTCTACTGTGAAAATAATATAACCACGCCCCCCGGACGAATGAGGGTTATAGGCCATGATGTTAATATCCCATTTCGAAAATGGTCCCACAGAGACAAAAGGATGCATTGGCGCTGGTGGTTTGTAGATTTTACGATCAAAGATCTGGCACGCATGACAACTTCTGACCACGAGAATGCAGTCTCAAAAAATGGTAGGCCAAAAGTAACCAGCACGGTGTAATTTCTGTTCTGTAGCATATCTATATAAATTTCGACCACAAGCCACAGCATGACAATAATTCAAAACCTTTTCGGCTTCCCCATGAGTGAGGCACCTCCTTAAAATGATATCAACACCACGATGATAAAGTGTATCACCGAAAATCATATAATATTTGGCTTGGTATCGAATACGTTGTTGTTCAGAGCGAGAGGTATCATGTCTAAAAGTTTGATTTTGGAGATAAATGATGAAATCTCCATACCGAGGATCAGATGATCTGATCAGAAACAAAGACTCGTCGAGAATTGATGGTTCTGATTTAGTTGCAGTATTATCAGAGGGAAGGTCACAGAGAAGCTCAGTAAAACTAAAGACTTCTTTGACTTCGATTTAATGAATTCCAAATCAAATTCCTGCAAAATTACAATCCATTTTAAATGTTTTCCCCCCAGAAATTGACGTGATAAGATATAAGTCATGAGGTTGCAATCCAAAACGATAGTTGTTTTTCGGAGCAGGATATAGTAGTGAAATATTTGTACAGCTTGAATAGCTGCCAAGGCAAGCTTTTATACATATGAATATTTAACTTCCGTATCATTGATATTACGACTCAAATAATATATTGGATGTTCTATCCCATCTTCTACTTGGACCAGAACCATAACAATGGTTGTTTCTGTCGCGGCGATATATAGGAAATAATCATTTTGATAATTAGGAGGATAAATTAATGACGCTCAGACAAGAGTATCCTTGACATCATCAAAATAATCTTGCGCAACTTGGTCCCAATGGAAGGGAACCCCCTTTTTCAAGAGTCGAGTAAATCCTTTATCCATTTCAGCATAGTTGGGTATGAACCTCCTTAAGAAGTTAGCCTTTCCTTGAATTTTTTGTATCTGAAGTAAGTTTGATGGCACAAGCAAATAAATAATGGCCTGAAACTTCAATGGGTCGATTCGAATTCCTTCTTTTTAGATGATGAATCCAATAAAACGACTTGAACCAATACAAAACACACATTTATTATGATTGGGGCGTATTTTGTAGTGTCGGCAGCATAATAAAATGGCTCTCAAATGCATCGGGTGATCAGTCTGATTTCATGAATGCACTGGTAAATCATCTAGATTTGGTTGAAAAATGTGCTTGACGTCACTGAAAGCATAATCCATTGCTCTCTGAAAAGTTTCCTCGTCGTTCTTTAAACCAAACAGAAGTTTCCTATAAGCGAATGTGCCCCACAGACAGATAAATGATGTCTTATGTTTATCCTCATGGCAGATATTGATTTGATTGTAGCCGGAAAATCCATCCATGAACAAAAATGTTTCGCATCCAGCGCAATCTTCAATAATCTGGTCGATAACATGAGTAGGATAGTTGTCTTTTGGACAAGAAATGTTAATGTCCCGATAATCGACACACACTCTAATGGTTCCTTGTTTTTTCATGACAGGAACGATATTGGAAACCCACTCAGTTAGCAGAACAGGGTAAATGAATCCAACACGCAAATTTTTTCTGAATTCTGCTTTGTTGGAAACAACCTTATTTGGATGAACAGGATGAAGGTGTTGATGCACTGGTTTGACATTAGGATACATACTAATAGTATGTTCAACGATACTAGTATCTATGCCTGGAATTTCCTCATAAGACCAAGAAAATACATCATAGAATTCACGAAATAGAGAGTGATATGATTCAAGTTCTGATGGAGAAAAAGATACACTGACATGAATATTTTCTATAATGACAGGATTGGTCGAAATATCGATAGAAATGGTTTCTTCAATATTTGATAGATTTCGCTCAAAATCGATTGCATTAATAGGTAAAGAATTCGAAAAGAAATTTTGGATTGATGGGTGATATAGTTCACTAAGATAATTTTCTTCATAATCAGGAAGATGGGAATGATGACAACAATATTCCCATGGCTCTCCTTCTAACATCATGGCTTCCAAAATACTCTCATATGTCAAGAAAATTGAGTAAAAAGGATCGGAAGGAGTACCAAAATCTAAGGAACGATCAACCCAAACAATTGGCGACATTGATTTCGGATTTGCTACCCAAGCTAGATAGGTTGATTGCTATGCCAGCTCAATAGGGTTGGGTGGCAGAAATTCATCCAACATAGAAATTTCTGAATCATCTGTACTCTTCCTTAAGCCAGATGGAGTGGAAGAGATCATGTAGCAGGTTTCTATAATTAAAATTTCTACTGACGTCACAGGTGGTGGTAATGCAAAGGTTCCCATGAGAGTGGAATCCTTTAAGAGTCCTACACCAATGTTCTGAAGTTCTAGTTGGGGTATGTGAATTAATGAAACAGTTCCAGTTACCCGAGAAGCAGAGGCAAAGAAGGATAGTTGACTGATGACTGTGATAGCAGCTTTATATGGAAAGGCGATCATTATAAAATATGTAGAAATAATTTTAGTCATAGCATATACCCATGGCCTTCCAAGTAGAATATTGTAGTCGAGGGGTCCATCAACAACTTTGACATCAACAATCACTGTTTTTCCCCCTAGTTCAACATGCAGGTTATTAATAATACCACAAGGCTTATATGTACGTCCATAAAAATCCTTCAACGTCGTTGATGATTGTGATAGGCATGGTGAGCCTAGTGACTTCCAACAATTTAGAGACATAATGCATGTAGATGCTCCCTCATCAATAATGGTATGAAGAACAAGGTGATGAGAACATTTATTTGTATGGAGAGTCCCAATTCTGCTGGTAGTTGCGGCACATAGCCCGTATAATTAAAGATGATGAGATTAGAATCAGTCAGATCAATTCCACCAATAGCTGACAATAAAGCCTGTTTTTGGGAGGGGAAATTTTGTAATACCTCAAGAGCAGACATAGCTAAAGGGGATTGAGCCAAATATTCAACTATATTACAATTTTTTGCAGCTCTCGCTCAAGGATTATATGTTGATTTATGAACGACTCCCTTTGGTGGTTTGATTGTCAATTCAAGAATAACAGTAGGTGGTACTAAATCCATAGATGGATTCGTAGTTGAGGTAGTAGGTTGATTAGTGACCTGAATACCATAGTATTTATTACGCGTTGACACCAAAATATTTTTTGAAGGTTTTTTGATGGATAACATTAACACTTGGGAACTAGGAGCTTGTTCCGTAGCAACCAAATTTGTGTCCGGATTTGGAAATGGATCTTTCAACACAGCTAATGCATGGGAAGTCTTGATGATTTTTGATACTTCAGCGTGGTGAGGACAATCCCTAACGAAATGTTTCTTATTACAGATTATGCATGGATAACGAGGTTTCCTAGGTCCAGACGATTGACCAGATAATCTTTCCTGCAGGTTAGAATTTTTATTTTTCTTAGATTTCCCTTTTTTCTTACTTCCAGGTTTCTTGTCACTTTTGTGTTTGTCAAACAACAAGGAATTAATTTTGGAAGTAGGAGAAGGATCAGACGTAGTAGTGTGATGTGTGCTTGCAGTACCTATCAAGTCGTCTCTAGCATGAGAGTCCTTTATTTGAGGAGGAACAGTAAAATTAGATCTCATTGCGTTAGGAATTTTTTCATAGAGCATGCCAGACTAGGTATAAATCAAATCTAAATATTGGGCATGAGAAATAACCTGCTCTTTAGTGATGATCCCACCTTTATCCAGATCCTTATTTATAGATGGTAATAGGGACTTAATGAACCACTCAAGAAGGATTTGATCAGGAAAAAATGTCTTAACCATTCTACGATGATGATGCCGCTCATGAATATGATCAGAAATGTGAGTAGCATTAGTCTGTTTGAAATTGGTCAAGAGTTCCATTCCAGTTTCATACCGTATGGGTAACTGGAAGTGAGTAAAAAAGACAGTATCTAGGGCAGTGAAATTATTAAAAGAAGCTCTAGGTAACTCAATGTTCCATTTTGCAGCCAGACCTATGAGCGTACGCGAGAAAAGACATAGTCGAACAAAATCATCATTTAGGGAGTTTGATGAACACCATAAATTATGAGTCATGACATGAGTTGACGGGTCTTCCCCAGGGTTTCCATTGAACTTAGGAATATCTGAGGGTAATTTGTGAGGTATCACCGGCCACCAAGGAGCATAGTTGATTGGATCATTGGTTAACCGATTTAAATCTGTTAATTCTAAAGTTTCAACAAAGGGAAACTGTCTATTAAGGTCAGGTTGAGCATAGCCAAGGTATGATGGAATTTCTTGAGCAACAGGTCTTTGAGCACCAGCTTGTGAATAAATGATTCTGGGTATAGGTTGTTGTAAATTAACCAAAGGATTTGGATTTTGTGGACCCAATACTTGAGGGTATTGAGTTGAAGGACCCGCTTGAAAAGGTTGTTGTAAAACATTTTTATTATGTAACAGGGGTAAAGATGTATTAACAAGTGGAAGTGATGTGGGTGTAATAGGTTGAAATGGTTGATATGAATTTACAACCATTTGTGGTTAGATAGGTAAAGTGGGCTGCCATTGACAAACATTCATTTCGACATTAGGTTGACCAAAAAGTGACAATGTACTGTCATAGTGGGTGACCAACGGTTGCCCCCCAGCATGAGGAGGATAATAAGACATAAAATATTTCTCTCCAAATGTTGGGAGTCCAGTTGAAATGTTACTGGATGGAATAGACATAGAAGGACTAGCTTGATATTGCCCTGATGATGTGTATAAAGAATCAAACCGTTCAGTACTTACTCTAGGATTACCAGTTAGAATACCGAACGATGACATTGATAAATACCATGGTTTTGAAGATGCACTAGAGAAAATTCCAGATAAAGATTTGTAACCTGATGGAGCCATAGGTCCACCATGAAAATATGATTCTGGTGAATTTGTAAACATCGATGGGGTTGTGAGGGCAGGTACTGACGTAATTGGAATAGATGGCCAAACCAAATATGTTGGTTCAAGCATGTTTACTTCACCAAAATTATACCCTTTTGAATCGATGGGACTTTTAATAGGAACAGGATCAACCAAAGCAGAGGGTGATGATTGAGGAAAATACTCGTACAGATAAAGATCCTCCCAAAAATGGGTCGGAGTTAAAGGTGTATTGTCTTGTGGGATTTCTTCAATCGAGATTAAACCAGGTGGAAGTATTTCACCGTCAAGCCCAAAGTATATTTCAGAAGGTTGAATGTGTGATATGGTAGTTTCAATGGCTACAAAAACCTGTGGGATGACCAAGGTAGGAACAACTTCTGGTTGTTCGACTTCTAGATTCAGATGTTCTAGCAAAGAAGAGACAAGATCTGGATCAATTTTTGGTTGAACAACATCGAGTCCAGGAGGTATGGTCTCACAGATTGGATGGATCATGACCATGGGTAGCTGTGAAGACTCAGTTTTAAGAACAGTAGATGAAGCGTGATGTGTAGAAATAGCTTGAGCTAACTCTGTTTTATGGGAAAATGATGTTTCACTAGAGGTACAGATTGTACTTGATTCGACAGATCATCATCGCCTTCACCTACCAGAAGTAACTTCTGGTGGTAAAGGTGTTTTCAATGCTAATCTACATGAACGACGGGGGAAAGGATTTTTTTCTTCCATGATTACTGATTTATTTTAACCAAAAACAAATAAAAAAATAAAAGGGTAATGGTAGGCAAAAGGTTTACCAAGAAATTGTGAACTGCGGAATATCTCCTGGCGAACCAAGAAGTATGGGCAAGCAATCTCCCCAAATGTTTTGTTTGGTGTATCACAATTTACAAGGCGGCTGACTTGGTTCACTATGGATGGATAGCACCTAAAATTTTTCCTCCCGAATATAGCTGAAGGTACATGGAGGCCCAAGTCCGTATTAGCACTATCTGATGCGAAACCGCACAGTGAGAGCACCACTTTATACTTTTTGTACTATAACACCGCCCGATATACCCGAAAGTACATGAACGAGCTATGATATACTTACGTACGTGGAGTGAGGTATCACAATCGGAATGTATTGCAAATAGGTTAATGACAGCTGTTATGTTTTATGACGCTGGAACACGTCTCTAGCCTAGAACTTCTAAATGTTATCGTTATGTTTCCAATGCTTTGTTAGCTAAATTGAGATAAATTTTAAGTTGATATTTTTTATCAATTTTCCTTTCAAAGCTTCACCGTGATGATGTATTGGAAATTCCTAAAATGAAAACTAAGAATGATAAGAAATCTTTCACTTTTAGTTTTTTCAATGAAAATCCTAGATACTAGAGAGAAAGAGAAATCAATTTGCAAGCAAACAAATAAATGAACACAAACTAAATGCAGATTTCCTAATTCTTCCTTTTGCAAAACACACAAATTGCTACATTAAAATGTAGGTTTTTATTTTCAGTTCCCTAGATGTTATGAATGCAGAAAAGAAACTAATTGCACTAAATGAATAAAAAAAAATGCCTTTTACTTTTGAGAAATGAGGAATATAAACAAAAATTTCTCCTATCAGGAAATGAAGAATTTACAACAATTTCCTTTTCAAAAGCAAAGAGCTAATGCAATAATGAAAATACTTTGAAAATAATTCATCAATGATAAAGAAAAACACTTCAAACAAACATTGAACAAACTATTCTCTCAAAGGAGGAAGAGGTAGATAGGTTCATTGGTCAATATGCGGTTCAGGCTTTTCAAAACACAACAGAAAACAAACTGAAACAAATTGCAAAAACAAATTCAAGGGAATCTGGATGGTTTCAGGAGGCAACGCAGTCTCTAAAGAGAGACAATTCTTTGCAATGCAGGCCTGAAAGGGAGATAGTGCGATGCAAAGCACTGTGTTCTATCTAAGAGTGCGTTGGGCGTAGTGTATAAGGAAAAACGTAGCTATTTAACACACTTCTCTTGCAAATTTGGATTTCAAAAAGCCTAATATTTGTGAGTAACGACTACTGGGTGAATAAACAAAGAAAATCATAGGCTAAAACACCAAGGATAAAGAGTAATCTCCACAGAAGAATTGCTAATTTTTTAATGTAGAATTATGTATTATGAATAAAACATTCTTCCCTAGACAGGTGCTAACCTAGAAAATAGGTCAAAGACTTTACGACTATCTTTCCTAGCTATGAACAGACACACAAAATGAAATAGGAACCTACTTGGAGTCCAAGCACTTCCAAAATCTCTTTTTTTCGCTTTTGTTGTAGCTTCAAATTCCAGCTGGCTGTGCAAAGTATTTCCTGCAATAATTAACACAAAAAAGTAAGAGATAACAATAATATATATTTCTATTCAAGTTAGTTAGCTAAACCAATAAATCATAAACCATATACATAAAATAAGAACTCATAATATGGAGAATAAAATCTTATACAGATGCATATAGTGAAAGATAAGCAGTAATATTTATTAATGATAGAAGGGGAAGTTACAACCCAATGATTGATTTAGTGTCACCATCTCTAGAAGCATCCCAACCTCATCACACTTGAGATATCTCCAACAATATGTTACTCAAATCAACTCCTCAATTGAAATTCCAACAGCATTTCTCTACTCAAATTATTCCCTATCAAACACTAAGATATATGCTCAATTTATAAAGGAGCTGAAGGTAGTTTTACAATCAATGAATTTCCAATAATAGGCAAGACATGTTCCCAATATTGTAGATGTCAAATGGACACATGGATTCAAATTTTGGCACATGTGAACTCTTCTATAAGGTATTGACCAAGTGGAGATTCCGGAACAATGAGAATTTCACTCCCAATGTGACCAATGCACTTGTGAATGTCGGGAAGTTCTTTGAAGAGCATCCCTGCATGGGGCTACCTACATATGCAATGCACTTAGTCCCTTTAGAGGCAACGTTGATGAGCTCTCACATGATATATTATAAACTTCAAATCTTGGAAACCTTTGCAGATGAAAGTCTTTGAATGATTTGTCTTGTTCTTTGTCTTAGGGCATGTAGCAACTGAAATGATAGGGAATGATAGGCCCTTAATCATTGGTCCTGGAGATGATGTCTAGTTAACCAGGTCATTGGGAATGGTGCCCAAATTGACCTATAACAGATACCATTCACTCCCTTTTGAAATCTGCATTGTTGTGTATGCAATTCTACACAGTCTCCAAACTTATACACAATGACGGAGTTTCATATTAATAAAATTCTCGGTGTTTGATGTTAGATACCATGTGATCCCTTTATGTACTTTCTCATCTCTATACAATTCGTGTTAGGATATTCATTTGCAGGGTCATGTTTTTTAATGGGCATCGATCCATTCTATGATTGATGTTCGATCTTCGATATATGCAAATCCACACATGATTCAAACTATAAAATGACTGTTCGAACTCTTTAAAACACATAGTCTCATGGATTTATAAAAATTGTAGCTCAAATACACAATGACAGAAATTTATGCTAACCAATACAACTTTCAGTTATTTTCGAATTCGTATTACATAGAACTTGCATGAGCCAGATCACTCCCTCAATTCTATCTTCTAATTTTATTTTTCCCAATTTCACCTGCATACATATATTATGCAGAAACACTTTGATTTATACATGATTTATAATTTACCATATAGTGCACACCACATAAACTCAGAAATTGAGTTCTTTATATTAATAAATGGATATTTACAAAAGTAATTCCATTCTGGCCTGATCTTCTCTATCAGTGGCCTCTTCACTTATTCTTTGTCTCGTAGGCTTTTCAATCCAAATCCTATCTAATCTATCTTTCACAATCATACTCTCTTTTTATCCCTTGAGGCTTATGATTTTTTAAAAAAAGGTTCTAAAACCAGTTCTGGTTTCAAATCCTCTATCTTCTCAACAAAATCCTGAATATCCTCTAAGTCCTTTTTTCACTCAACTAATCCCTAAGGATCCTCTCTCATCCACAAAATCATGAAACCAATTCCTAATCTAAGATTTACAATTAATTTCCAAATATCTCATTCCACTAATTCTCTCATGTTCTCCAAAATTCGGGAACATTTACAAAATGACTCACAAATATTAATAAATTCCTATTCTAAATGTCTCACTTAATTCACTCAAGATATTTAAAATAGCATTAATTTAATACATAGGAAACCAACCTCCTTGAAAACACAAGACCCCTATGTCTATTAAAATACAAAGAATTTTCTGAGCCTAATGCTCCTGCAGCATATAGCTAAGGTAATGATGATAATCAAGAATAGATAGGTGATTTTAATAAGGATCCAGTTCATCATAAGCTCCTCTAGAAGAGAAACACTCTGCCTATTCGTATCCCAACTCACTATTTTTCTTGCACTATACATGCCTTTGAAGAGTCCATTTTATTTTATCAAAGTATTGAATTTATATGCCAAAGCTCCAATCGTCCAATAACATAGATTCTAGAACATGGCTTCTGGTAATCCACAACTAAAATATCAAACAAATGGACCTGTAAAGGAAACATCAGAGTCTGTTAAATCAAGCTGCTCCAGGGGATTATATCTGTGATTTCTCAGTTGATTGGCGAGAACACCTACACATATTGTAGTGCCCAGTACTACAATGATAGCCACACCAAGAAGCCCTCTTTTCTTCCTACACAGGAACCTTAAATAAAGAATGTGTCCAATTAACATAGAACCTAGGATATTAGCACCCCATAAAGAAACATTGTTGAACCCTTTTGTCCTCACTGTAAATATTCTGCCATTAACGTTGTTCAATTCATAACATATTATTTAGTTGGTTGGAAACATAACGTATTAGTTTAAAATATTTGTGCATAAGAACACTTACGAATTTCCAATTCCTAAATTTCCAAATTGATGAAATTGGGTTGGAATTAATAGTTTGAACTATAAACTAAAGCGAATAATGCAGTTTCATAGTAGTCCAAGTAGATAACATGACTTCCCAGTGGTCGCATATGTTCAGCCAGGTGCCTCTCCATTGTCCATGACTCTTTCTTATTACATTGGAATATTTTTAAGCCTTCAAGACACAATTTACCTCCATATAACATCAGATCAGTTCTCTCCAAAATCCCTCTTGTCTTCACACGATTTATCATGAGAACAAAACATTTTGGATGTGAAGAATCGAGTAGAATCCTCCATAGTTATATGGAAGTATGGAAGTGGAAGATGAGAAAGAAGGAAAAAAAACCTTCCATATCCTCTTAGGGACCCATAATCAATCATGAGAGACAGGAGGCCCTTGGAGAAAGGGTTGAGAATCTTCTCCTTCTACTCAACTAGAGATATCTTGGAATTCCACAGACAATACTTGATATGAAAAAACTTCAATATAACATGGTGATCACACCAACAATTTTCGTTTTTGTAATAAAATACTTTGCATTAGTGATAATATTCTACATTCATGGATGTTTAGCTCTCGTGATTATAGTGTACTATATTTTTTTGATTCTGATGGTATAGCCTTGTCACAATATGCTCACCTAAGTGTTTTTTGTTTCCATCAAGGGTAAAAAAAAATAAAAAATTAATGTCTACGTAATATTCCCAATTTTCCATCAAATAATGGGTTGAGTTCTTAATTTTCTTAATTAAGTAAGTAAATATGAGGGTGGAGGGACCCAAAAACCCCATATATGAATACAATCCACTTTTGATGTGTGTATGTGGATATTTTAGAGTTAGAACTGCATTATGGAGTAGTGGAGCAACTTCTTAAATGAAGGAAGAGTGGAGATCATTCATCATTAATGATAGATAATGGAGATCATGGAGGAAGTCAAATGAGATCATGGTGCATTCAAACTAAGATCATAGAGCACTAATGATGAGATAGTGGAGGAAGTTATGCATCCAATTCACACATGATGGAGAGAGTGGGAATTAAATGCAAAGATGGTGGAGAACATGGAGAGACAATGCAGTCTTCATGTAGGCTAGTGGCCACATGTGAAACGCAGTTATGAGGTGGGCCAAGGCTATGGAAGGCTCACAAAGCATATAAGGGAGATGAAGGAATCAATAGAAGGGATGATTTAGATTATTATTTTTGATCTGTTTAGATCTAGATTTGTCATGTGACATTTCTATGCACGCTTATGCTGATTAGCTATGTCTCCAGTGTTGTTTAGCACATGGATGTTTCCAAGCAGAAATCCCAGCCTCACCCATGGGGGACTTCGAGTGCCTACTTTGAAAAAGTTTCTTTGAGCTTCCATTCATCATGAGGCATTGGTGCCACATTCAGCCACTCTCATATGCACATTCAGTCTCAGGAATAATGCATTCCTACTTGAGGATTTAAGAGGTGGTGGTTGTTTCTAGCATTTCAACTAGGAAACCGTTGGGGGATTCCTCCTTTCACCTTGTGCATCATGTTTAGCCTTTTAGGAGAATCAAATCTATATTTATTATGCAAGAAAACATTTCATACCTCCATACAGCAGAAATATCCTCAAGGATTGCGTAGTCCAGTCTTGTAAATCTAAAGGAGGAAGGAAGTTTCCATTATTTCAGCTGGAAATCCCGTGAGGGACCATATCCTCACTTTGTATACAGTGTTTCCAAAATTATTGAGATGATTTACATTATTTAGCAGCAGGCTAGAGATCCTCTCTCCTTGAAAGCCCAGTTCTTGTCTAGTTGTTGTGTAGCAGCAGCTGCAATCAGTGGAGGAGGAAAGAGGGACTAGGTCTTAAGCTTATCGATTAAGGATCTAGTGAAGGGATTAGCCCTTTAAGCATAGATATGATTGTACATAATTTTTCAGCAATATTTGATCAGATTTTGCTTTAGATATACATACCCAATGGTCATAGTTGCAGGGCCTAGGAGGGTGATTTTCCAAGATTGTTAGATCTGGAAATCCTTTCTGGGTTATCTTGGGTATTCATCATAGAGCGCGGATATGAAATATTGGCATCATATGTGCTCCAGAACTACCAGATATACACTTCTATATTTTTCGGGCAATTATAGTCCTGTCATTTGCAGCAGGGACAGTGTAGTATTCCTTCCAGCAGTCCAGCAGTCCCTCTTGTGGGATCATTTCAGGGTCATTCTAGGTCATCTCTTTGGCTTGAGTGTCTCATATTTTTAGCACTTTTGTACAGTTTATCCACCTCCTATATAATAAAATGGCTCAACTAGTCTATACATTTTGATGGTGTATTTAGATTACTTGTTTACCTTGCTCCAGTTCTGATATTATGTTTTTGTATTACTGTATACTCCCTTTTTTTATATTACAATCGTATCAGAGCATGATTTTTGGCTTAGCTTGTGGGCACTTCATCTTTTGCATTAAAAGAAGAAGAAGATAGTAGAGATATACCATGAAGGAGGATTGCAGTTTTGCTACTCTTCTCTTTAGATCTATGCAAGATCTCTCCAAGGAGATCAATCAATTGAAGAGAGAAAGGAAAAAGGAGGATCGAAGAAGAGTTCAGAAAGAGAAAGGTCCAAGCACTTCCTATCAGCATGAGAAGCAATAGGAGAAGCAAAGAGATTCAATTCATTATACTAGATCTACTTTCTTTGAGAAGGAAGGGGAATTGTGTGAATATGAAGGAGACTTGGGGCATGAAACCCTAATTAAATATTTGTCCGAGTACAAAGAACATCCTAGAGCTCTTAAGGAGAACCTAACTCTCCAACAGGTTTTACAACTCAAAGAGGAGAGGAAATCCCGCAGCAGCAATAGAAGAAATAGGTATAGATTCTTCTTGCCTACATTCAATGGATCTTCCACCAGCACATTGAGGTCTTGGAGGGAATATTTAGATACATTCTTTATGCAACATCCTATAGTAGAAACAGAGGCTGTGGAGATTGCAGCGCTGCACCTAGAAGGTGAAGTAGGAGATTGGTGGTTAAATCATTTGTCACACATGAAAGTGTCTTCTTATGCAGTTTTCATTCAAATAATGAAGAATAAGTTTGGTATAAAGAAACCAGAGACATCTCACATAGTGCCATCTCCCATCGTTGAGGAGATATTATATGAAAAGCCCAAGGAATATGTCCTCATTATCACTTAGAAGGAGGAGCCTCTACCACCACCACCAGCTCCAGATGTACTTACAGCAAGAGGAGGATCACTTGCATATTTGCATGATGGTCTTAAGCTCTTGACATTTGGATCCCCATGCATGATTCATGCGATGCATGAGGAGGAGGAAGATACCAACTTTCGTACATTTGAAGAAATGCAACCATCATCATTACCATCAATTGGAGAGGCCATTGCACCACTTGGAGGAACTCTTATAGATGTGCAATAGGTTCCCGAGATTTAGCTTATCCAAGGTTTGCACATACTTTAATCTCATATTATTCCAGTACCTCATATTGAGATTTGTGATACCATGCCATCAGGGCAAGTGCATAACCAAGGATTATAGCACCTTGCTGATTTGGAGCAGCAAATTATCACTGCACAGAGGACCCTTGATTTTTTTAAGGAGAGGTTGTATTGCTATCCATGTTTTTCATGGTTGAGATACACCCAACACTTTTTGTTGAAGTGTGGAGTTGTAGAATATGGGAGGAGCACAGTCGTATTTAGTAAATTTCCAGACTATTAGGTTAGAATTGCATATAGCGATGAGACAACACATGTATTACCATGCAGATCTACAATATTGTCACTTAGCAACAGTGATGAGAAGAGGGCCACATTATTCTTGGATAATTCTGAAGGTAGCTTCACTCATGAAGCGCTAGAGGGACAGATGGTAGATGGTAGAAATCTTGTGATGGAGAGCACTTTCCATTGTCAAGATTAAGTTTCCTTGATGAGCATTTCATAGCTCAAACATGAATCTCTACCTACAACATGTATGGAGCCTTATGGGTTCCAATAGGCCATTGATGAGAGGATCTCATGGAGAGACCTCAATGGAGGTGCACTTCAACATTTCATGGAGTGAAAAGCTATTCAGCTGGAGGATGTTGGTATTCTACCTTGGGAGGATACCAAGATTGAGCTTGACATGATTCATCATCCACATTGGGATGAATGGATCTAGATGAGGAGTAAGAGGTTGCCTACCTTCCTGCAGATCTATGATACCGAGCAACAAGAAGCATGGTTGTGCTAGTTGATTTTGGGTGAATATGGGTTTTACCCAACATATCACATTTGCAGGATCCATGCCATGTATATCATTGATGAGATGTAGCAGCAGGAAGCATGGCTGCGTTGGTTATTGATGAAAGAGTTTGGACATCTCATGTTGTATCTTATGTCCATGTATTTGATTTTCTTTGGGATATGTATCATGTCTTTACATGTACTTATCTTTGGGATATATCTTATGTTCATGTATGTACTTAGGTTTGGGACATGGAATAACTCTGACATGATGTGGCAGAATGGAGCTTATTTGTATTGTTTTCATGTGACACACCACATCTCAATCAGTAATTTTTTGCTCCATGACTTGCATCATGATGATGTAAGGAGGCAACAAGGATCCTTGTTTCTTTGGTTACTATTGGGAGAGTATGGGTTGATTTCTACCCATACATTGCATGACAATGATGAAGGATGGAAATAGGATGCCTTACTGCGTTGGTTTCTGTTGGGGGATTATGGTCATTGTACTTGGTATAATGACGATGTGATGGGGCAACAAGAGGCATTGTTGTGGTGGCTTCTCTTGAGAGAATATATGCCACTACATTTGGTACAATGATGATGTGGTGTGGAAGTAAGAGGCACTGTTGCGGTGGATTCTTTGGAGAGAGTATGGCTCTCATATTTATATTGATGTTGATTTGGCATGGCAGCAAGAAGCATTGTTGCGGTGGATTCTATTGAGAGAATATGGCTCTCTTACTTGTTCCCATGATGATCTAGCATGGCAGCAGGAGTCTTTGATGTGGTGGTTGTTATTGGGAGAATATGGTTTGACATTGTACATGTTCACCCATATGTCTCTACTTCCTTTTTTGCAACATCTTAATGTGATGCTTAGATCCTACAAGGCCAACAGGGCTAATGATGAGAGCATTGAGATATGTAATCTACTCTATGTAACATGGGTAGGAGAGATCGTTCATGAGTTGGGACTTTCCACTTTGGGAAGAAACCACTTCATTTCATGTATCTCATGTATAGACGATATATTTAGACATCATATGGTTGCCACTAGGAGATTCATTGATGAGGAGAGGCATCTAAATTTTCAGTTGGACACCATTCTAGACATTCTAGAAAGGAAGCTTTGGAGCTAGGCATGCATTACACATTATGGAAAATGGGGGGGGGGGCTCCATATGGGGATGCCATTTGGAAGGACGATGTTTACCGTATCATCCAGTTTTGTAGTTACTTGAGGACAACAAACATTTTGGCGGGGAGGACTGTAACATTTCAAATTTTCCATCAGATAACGGGAATATTAGAGTTCTTAATTTTCTTAAAAGTAAATAAGAGGGTGGAGGGACCCACAAACCCCATAGATGAATAAAATCCTTTTTTTATGTGTGTATGTGGATATTTTAGAGTTAGATCTACATTATGGAGTAGTGGAACAACTTCCTAAATGAAGGAAGAGTGGAGATCATGCATCATTAATAATGGATCATGGAGGAAGTCAAATTCGATCATGGTGCATTCAAGGTAAGAAGTCAAATGCGATCATGGTGCATTGAAAGTAAGATCATAGAGCACTAATGATGAGATAGTGGAGGAATTTGTGCATCCAATGCACACATGATGGAGAGAGTGGGAATTAAATGTAGATATGGTGGAGAACCTGGAGAGATAGCGCAGTCTTCATGGAGGTTAGTGGCCACATGTGCAGCGCAATTATGAGGTGGGCCAAGGCTATGGAAGGCTCACAAAGCTTATAAGGGAGATGAAGGCAACAATATAAGGGAGGCTTTAGATTATTATTTTTGATCTGTTTAGATCTAGATTTTTCATGGGACATTTATATGCATGTTTATGTAGTTTAGCTATGTTTGCAGTGTTGTTTATCACACAGGTGTTTCTGAGCAGAAATCCCACCCTTACCCACTGGGAACTTTGAGTGCCTACTTTAGGAAGGTTTCTTTGAGATTCCATTCATCATTAGGCATTGGTGCCACATTCAGCCACTCTCATATGCACATTTAGTCTTAGGAATGACACATTCTTACTTGAGGGTTTGAGAAGTGGTGGTTGTTTCTATCATTTCAACCTAAGATTGCATGTTTCTAGAAATGTCAGAAAGATTGCATGTTAACAATTTTTTAAATATTTTTCGTAAGTATATTAATTTTATAACACTTTTAAAGTTAAATCTAGAAGCACATAAAAATTTAATTCTAACATTATACTTACAATATAGCAAAATTCTTAACTATGTGAATTGACTCACATTTTACCATGATATTATTAAATTGCAAATAGGAATTTTTACAATACCATGGACCAATACTATGGCTTATTAATACCACATGCCCAAAAACCATAACCCATTTCAAAATCTAAATATTTTATGTATATTTTATTTTATTTTTATCGTATATCTTTGAAATTAAATCAACTAAAACATGTACATGGGGATGTTGGAAAGCGTAAAATAAAATTAAATGAAAATTAAATTAAATTAAAAAATATAATTATAATTATTAATACAACATTTTGACTTTGTTAAATAAAATATAATTATAGTTATAATTATTAATACAATATTTTCACTCTCTCAAATGGCCAAGAACAAAACATAACAATAAAATAAAAAAGATTAACAAAAGATGTTATTATGTAATGTTTAACATTTTGACTAAATTAAATATTATAAAATTAAAAATTAAATTAAAAAACAAAAACTAAATTTTTTAATGGGTCAAATTAAAATAAAAAAATAAAAAAAAAATTATAAAAATAAAATAATAATAATAATAATAATGGCTCATGGTATAGACCCATAGTATTCATGTGAAATATAAATTATTTAAAAACCAATATTAAACACTTCTAATTTATCAAATATTATAATATAATTGATTAAAATAGTAAAACTATCCTATCATTTATATTGAAACGTGGCATGCGCGGGCAGTCCTTGCAACTGCAAAAAGCACTTCAAATTCACGGTGCAAATTCTGACCCGTGGATCATGATTTCAACTTGTTAACCATCGCACGCGTGGAGGATTAGGGTTTGGTTAAGTGTGATTGGGTTAGGTTTATGTTTTCCTTTAAATAAGACCTCTGGAAATGTTAAGAAAATCGTAACGGTAGAACAAATAACATAGCTGATCGTGAGCTCGATTTCGGTAGCGGCAGAATTAAAACCAAGGTGGTTAAGAAATGAAGACGAAAGTAGAGACGATTAAGAAAGTGGGAATGAGAAAACACTGCAACAGGTGTCTCCACGCCGTTCAGAGCTTGGACAAGCAAGTTGTTCTCCGGTACCACTATCTATTCCGTGAATCATTTCTGAACTCCCCGCCTGCATATCGAAGAAGCTGCTCCACAAACTTCCCAATTGGCGGAAGCGGAGCCGGGTCGTCCATAGATCAGTCCGGCGGGAGCGGAGCAGAAACTGTTCAAACACCCGGGTCCCCCAACAAGACATTTGGCAGAACTGCAGCAGGCACTGTTCAAACACAAGGGTCCTCCAATGACCCATTTGGCGGAAGCGGGACTGGCACTATTCAAACACCCGGGTCCCCCAACGACCCATTTGGCGGAACTGTAGCAACCGCTATTAATACAAGCAGGTCCTCAGTAGACCCAATTGGCGGAATCGGAGAAGGCACTACTGAAACACCTTCGTCCTCCATATGCCCAATTGGCAAAAACGGAGCAGGCAATTCTCAAGCACCCTCGTCCTCAAGTGGCGGAAGCAGCGCAGGTTCTTCGTGTTCGCTGGTAGGGCTCTACCCTATAGCCTTAAGCGAGATGGAGATTGACAGAGTCCAGCTCGGCCGTGTGCTGTACGGAACTCTCTGCGCTGATGCCTACAAGTTGATCAGCGTCATGACTGTGCTGGAGGACGATAATGGCGTTGCTATCAGGTTGTACATTGACAATGTGCCCGATTCGCCGACGAAAATCGAAGGTCTTTACCCAAAGGGAACCAAGGTGGGCATTCGAAACCCCTATTTAATGCGTATGCCTGACAATTGGTTTAGGATCATCGTCCAAAACCCGGCCGATATACAGTTTTTGAATGATTATGAAGTTCAAAGGAAATGAATAAGAATAACAAATTTGCAAAGTTCTAAGCTCAGTCGGAGAATTTACTATGTACTGTGAGTGCACTAGCATGACAATGCAGATTTATGGATTTCGATTCTTATTTTTGAAATTGTTGGGTTTATGGAGCCTGATTTTATTTTTGAAATTGCTTGGTTAATGGATCTTGATTTTTTATTTTTTATTGTGGAAATTGCTGGGTTAATGAATCTGGATTTTCATTTTTGAAATTGTTTTTTAATCGAATTTACTTCTGAGCAATAGAAAAATACTGGTACTTTCCGTTTCCACTGAAATGAAATAAAAAAAACTCCCATATCTTCTTTGCCAAACAGTCTATTACAAATGTTAGCGCAGTTATAGACCTCTACATAAAACCAACCTGGAAATTTTCACTGAATCTATTATCACAGTATCTTAGGATAGCTAATGCACTGTGTGTCTGTGTATATTTACATCAAAAATTTATTTAGGAATACAATTTTGAAAAGTATACAATAGGTAGGTTTTTAATTAAAGAATTTCATTTCCTAAATATTTCAGTATGTGACAGGAGAAATAAGAAGAATAAAAGATATATTTCAGTATGTGACGGGAGAAATAAGAAGAATAAAAGAAATATGAGTGGATTTTTATTTTCAAATTCCATAAAATATTCTTGCTTAAGACTTAATTTATCTAGTGCATCCATGGAAATAGCTTTAAAACAATTTTTAATCTTAGTAATAAACATTAGGTATTTCATTACACTAAAACCTACAGGTTTTAGGCTTTACTAAACTTCTAAACCATTATCATTACTTTTTTTAGTGATTCCACTGAAGATCAGAGAATGACTCCTAGTCCATATGATCAAATCCCAATAACATTAATGTGAAAATCCAATACCCCTCTCAAACACAAATCTAAAATCTGTCATGTGTCCCAAAGTTTTTTTTTTTAACATAATATAAGAATTCTACTATATGAATATGGCAACCACTCTTACCTTATTTATATTCCAGTGCTTGATCTTAAGGTTTTTATTCCCATCAATATTGGTACTTTTAGGATTAGTGACACACATTGTATAGCACTTCATTATTAATACACTTCCAAAAGTAGAAATGTGACTCTTATGCTACCATAGGGGTTTTCACCATAGGGGTTTTCATCATATAATTAATTCTGCTAATTCCACCCCCATGATAACCTTATGCATGGTATTGGGAAATATTAAGCTCTTATATGGTGAATAGACGATGTTAATTTGACTCTTATTTCCCAAACTCTCTATATTTATTTTTTTCATCTGCCCTCTAGACTTTGGTTAAATGTGGCATGTCCGTGTGCATGTATCATTTCAAGAAACATATGTCTGGCGCTGGTTTGAATTTAATTTTTAGAGTAGGGTGCCCAATCGTTATACACTAGCTCAACTAATTCACGTGAATGGCCTTATGTCTTTACCTAGGAAAACATACGGTGCAGTACAACGGGTTGCATGGATGGTTTTGATGATCCATCTCTGTCTCAAGTGTAATGCTTTCTTTTCTTGATGTGGTTAAAATGGACGGAATTTACTCATGGTACTTACATGTTATTTTCCTATGGGATTTTCCCATATAATTTGCTTTTGCCTTTGTATTTTTAGGGAAAATAATAAAATAAGGTTTCTGAAGAGTTACTCTAGCCTATTAAAGGGGATAGGAGCTAGGCCTTTGAAACATGTGAAATTTGTTTGTCTTATTGTTGTGAAACCAGCTCCAGAAATAGAATAAAAGAGATATCAACGCCTTAGAAATAAGCCACTTCAAGGGGGAAACCTCCAATACATTACATGAATGAATAATTCTTGGATAATACAAATTACAAAACCCCCTTTCTATATATAGGAGTCCATAGGGCCACAATGTAATCCTAGTTGACCTAGCAATAATAATTTAAGGGCACAATAATAACAATATGGGGGTTATAAGGGTACAATAATAACAATAAGGGGGTTACACTAACAAAAATAAGGGACTATAGTAGTAATATAGGGACCTAACATGCCCCTCTCCTTCAAAAAAATGTTGTCCTCAACGCTTGAGTAGCTCTGGGTGCTTCTGTATAAAATTCTCATCCTCCCATGTAGAATCTTCAGTGGGTAAGTTCTTCCACTTGATGAGATACTCTGAAATTGATCAATTGCATAGCGGTTGAGTTCTGGTTTCAATGACTGCTTCAAGTTCCAATATGACTTTTCCTTCCTCATTAAGTTCTGGCAATATTGTTTGAACTGGAATATTTTCACCTATAACCTTCTTTAAACATGAAACATGGAAAATTGGATGCACTTGTGAAGAAGCAGGAAGCTCCAATTTGTATGCCATAGTACCAATATTTTGCAACACCTTGAAAGGACCATAGTACTTTGGCGATAATTTATTATCCTTCTTAGCTTGCTTGAGGCACATTTGTTTGTATGGTTATAGCCGTAAAAATACCTAGTTTCTCTCGTTGCGATGTTGATCTGCCTGTTGTTTCATTCGATTTTGTGCCAAATTCAGGTTGTCCTTTAAGAGTTGGAGAACTTCTTTTTGATGCTCGATGTGATCTTCCACTACTTGAACCTTCGAAATTTCTCTTAAATATGATGTGATGGATGGTGGATGATATCCATAAAGTGCCATAAATGGGGTCATTTTTGCTGCAGTATGGAAGGAAGTGTTATACCACCATTTAGCGAGAGGTAACCACTTGACCCATTATGTTTTTTTATTAGATACAAAACAACAAAGATATCCTTCCAAACATTTATTTACTATCTCAGTTTGACCATCAGATTGAGGATGATAAGATGAGCTATGAGATAATTGAGTACCCAAACAAGAAAATAACTCCATCCAAAAATTTCCAGTAAAAATGGGATCTCTGTCGCTCACAATAACCCTTGGGGTTCCATGTAGATTTTGAATTGTGTCCATAAATGTAGTATAAATTGTACTTTCTTTAAATGGATGAGATAATGCACAAAAGTGTGCATACTTGGTAAGTCTATCAACTACCACCATGATGACACTCTTTCCTTCGGACTTAGGTAAACCTGTGATAAAATCCATTGAAATCTCCTCCCAACATTGACTTGGAATGGATAAAGGTTGTAGAAGACCTAGGGTCTTAATTGTCTCAACTTTATTCTGCTGGGAAACCAAACATTCCGCCACAAAATTTTGAATATCAGATTTAAGGCCATCCCAAAAAAGTTCTTTCTTCACCCTATGGTAAGTTTTTAAAAATCCTGAGTGTCCTCCTAAAGGAGAAGTGTGAAATTCCAAAAGAATATTCTATTTTAGTTGGGAATTCTTGCAAAAATATAAGCGATCTTTGTACCATAAGGAATAATTTTTCCAACTAAATGTATCAGATGTACTAGGATCTTGTTGCAATTTTTGAATTAGTGTCCACAATTCTTCGTCCTTCTTCCATTCATCTCTTGCTTCGGTTATCCAATCTGGTTGCATAATAGAAATGGCACAAAGTAATGCTTCCACCTCTTCATTCTTTCTTGAGAGTGCATCTGCAACAACATTTAGCTTCCCTTTTTTGTAGATTATTTCAAAGTCATAACCCAACATCTTTGTGACCCATTTTTGCTGCTCTTCTCAAGATAGTCTTTGTTCCAAAAAGTGTTTAAGACTATCATGATCAATTTTTACCTTGAAGTGTCTTCCCATTAGGTAAGTTCTCCATTTCTTTAGTGCATGCAGGATTGCTAACATTTCCTTCTCATAAATAGGTTTCTGTAAATACTTTCCTTTGATTGGACGACTTTCAAAAGCAATGGGTCTTCCTTCCTGCATTAAAACAACACCAATTCCATTTCCTGAGGCATCACATTCCACAATAAAGGTTTTTGTGAAGTCTGGCGTAGCTAAGACCGGTGCTAGGCACATTGCCTCTTTAAGATGTTCAAAGGCCTTAGTTGCTTCAGAAGTCCATGAAAATGCATCTTTCTTCAATAATGTTGTTAGAGGTGCTGCTATTCTCCCATAATTCTTAACAAACTTGCGATAATACCCTATTAACCCGAGAAATCCTCGCAACTGCTTTATGGTTGTGGGGACTTTCCATTCCTTAATGGCTTTAATTTTGTTACGGTCTACCTTAACACCCTCGTGAGATACAATATGACCCAGATATTCCACCTCTTGTACTCCAAAGAAACATTTGGATGTTTTTGCATATAATTGTTTCTCCTGCAATAGTTTGAGCACCCTGCCAACATGTTGAACATGATCCTTCCAAGACCTGCTATAGATTACTATATCATCAAAAAATACTAGCACAAATTTTCTAAGGAAGGGTTTGAAAATGGAATTCATCAAGCCTTGAAATGTAGAATGTGCATTGGTAAGGCCAAAAGGCATGACCAAAAATTCATAATGACCCTCATGAGTTCGAAATGATGTTTTCGGAATATCTTCCATCTTCATTCTAATTTGATGATATCCTAAATGAAGATCCAACTTGGTAAAGTAAATTCCTCCATGTAATTCATCCAATAATTAATCAATCACAGGAATGGGAAATTTATCTTTAATGGTGAGATTATTGAGCTTCCTATAATAGGGACACATGTGCCATGATCCATCCTTCTTGTGTACCAATACTACAGGAGCACAGAAAGAACTTTGACTAAGTTGAATTATAGCATCCTCTAACATTTCTGCAATCATACGTTCAATTTCACTCTTTTGAACATAAGGATATCTGTAAGGTCGGATGTTTGCAGGAACACTTCCTAGAATCAAATGAATAGCATGATCTTGATCACGAATAGGTGGGATTCCTTTGGGAGTGTCAAACACATTGGAATGATTGTCTAAGACTCTTTGGAGATATGGAGAAATAGATGATTTTGATGTTGGAACTTCTATTGAGAATAATTGTGAAATTACGCCTCGTTGTTCTTTCTTCAGAAGCTTTGTCATGACATTAGAGCTTATTATATTTCCTGGCTTCCCTATGATACCCCGTAATTCGATTTCCTTTCCTTCTGAAAAAAAATTCAATAAAATTTCTTGAAAATTAAAAGCTACCGTCCCCAAAGATTGTAACCATTGTACTCATAATATGACATCAACACCTCCCATTGGGATGGAAATAATTGGACTATTCAATACATATTCTCCCATGGATAGCTTGATATTATGGCATTTTACAGAGCAATTTATAGTTCCTCCATTTGCAACCATCACTTGACATTCTGGTGTTGGGTATAGGAAACAATTCAATTCCTTGGCTACCTTACAATGAATAAAATTATGGGTACTACCTGAATCAATCAACACTATTACCTTTTTCTTCTTGATATGTCATTCTACCTTGAGAGTTTGAGGAGTGGTAATTCCTGCAAATGCATTACATGATATGGTCTGACTTATTTCTTTCTCTTCTACGGTTGGTTCCTGGTGTATATCCTCTTCTTGTTCATTTTCTTCTTCCTCTTCACAATCTATGTAAAATAATTTCTTCTCGGCACACTTATGACCTTTAGTGTATTTGCTATCACAACTGTAGAAAAGCCCTTTTGCTCTTTTTTCTTCCAATTGTTGTGGTGTCAACCTTGTAGGTTATTGAAATCTAGGAGCAGCAACACTTCCCTCTTTATAGAAGTGAGTGGTAAGATTCCTTGTCGCCATAATTTTACATTCAATTTTTCTTGCCAACCTCAATGCCTTCTCCAATGAATTAGGTTCCAAAAAGCGAACTTCATTTTGGATGTTATCCTTTAAAGTACCTATGAAGAGATCAATCCTGTGTTCCTCTTTAATATCAGTTACCGTTATATTCAATTTTTGGAAGTCCTCAATGTGCTCCCCCACTAAACCCTTTTGTTTGAGATTTATCAATTTGCTAAAGAAGGTGTTGCTCTTTGTATCCTCATAATGTGCTATCATTTCCTTCGTAGAAATTGACCAAGTGAAAATTGTTTTATGGGAGCAAAGCCATCGATACCATACAAATGTATTTTGTTCTAGATGTAAAGTTGCAATGCATACCTTTTTTGTGTTTTGCACATTATTGAGATCAAAATATTGCTCCATCTGTAGTATCCATTTTACTAGATCCTTTCCATCAAACTTCCTCATATCCACCTTTGGAATATGGTGGTTCTTCCTACCAATATTAGAGTTTATGGAATCACGACTATCATTTATTTTGTTCTCATCATTAGTTTCCTCTACTAGCTTTTCACCATTAGGAAACATTTGTTGTATCAACTTTGTCAAACCTTCCATGTCTACTTTTAGATCATTCTTCATGCTTTCCATTTTAGCTTCCATGTCATCCATCTTAGCTTCCATGCCAACTTCCATGCCATCCATCTTAGCTTCCAAACCATTCATCTTAGCTTCCACGCCTTTCTTCAAACTATCCATCTTAGTTTCCATGCCTTTCTTCACAACTTCAATTTCATTTTTTGTTTCTCTTTGCAATAGCAAAATTTGGTGCACTTTCTGATGGACTTTTGATATCTCATGTTGCATTTCTTCATCTTCGTGAGTCATAGTAGAGCCTTCTGAAGGCTTAATGGGTGTTGAATTCTTTCTAGGAGGAATTTTAGAACCCAATACTGATAGTTATGCCCAATAGGCCTTTGGAATCAACTAGAATTGATTTTTCAAACAAGACTTATGCAATTTGAAAAAAAATACAGACCTTTTTCTTGATTTTGAGGAACTCGATATTGAAATTGAATTATCTCTGTGATTTTGGATCTTCAATATTTGAAATTTGGCCCTGAAGTCACCTTCTGAATCTTATTTTGAATGCCACAAGTCTGACCTGATTTGGATTCTTCAAGGCAAAGTTATGTCCAATCTCCCATAATGACCTAGTTATGGACTGGTTCAGTATAGCGCACTTGCACGACTTGCCACATGTCACTGTTTCCTCCTTTGGCTCTGAAATTGATAGACAAGAAACTACAGCTGTGTACTTATGACCACTTTTTATAACATTCCAATCAGATGCTCAGAGAGAGAGTTATGAAGGTTTTCCCACGATAACCTCTTTGAGATGGAATTCGGGGGGCTGAAAAAGACTTAACTTCGACAGATCATATCTCAAAAAATATTCTGAACCAACCTCTGAAATTTTTCAAATATGTTCCTCAGGATTTCAGCTTCGCTCTCTAAAAATTTCAGCTTCTGAACCTTCGTAGAAAAAGAGTTATAGCGAAAATACCGCGATGACCTATTTAACTGAAATTCAGGAGCCTGCAAAAAGCCCTACCTTCCACAGATCATATCTCCAAAAATATTGCGAACGAAGCTTTGAAATTTTGGGACGATGTTGCTCATGATTTTAGCTTCGCACCCTAAAAATTTTAACTTCTGAACCTTCGTAGAAAAAAGTTATAGCGAAAATGCCACGATGACCTGTTTGGAGTAGAGAAACCCTAGAATCCAAAGCTCTGATACCAAATGTTGTCAAACCAACTCCAGAAATAGAAGAAAAGAGATATCAACGCCTTAGAAATAAGCCAATTCGAGGGGGAAACCTCCAATACATTACATGAATGAAAAAGTATTGGGTGATACAAATTACAAAACCTCCTTTCTATATATAGGAGTCCATAGGGCCACAATGTAATCCTAGCCGACCTAACAATACTAATTTAAGGGCACAATAATAACAATATGGGGGTTACAAGGGTACAATAATAACAATAAGGGGGTTACACTAAAAACAATAAGGGACCATATTAGTAATATAGGGACTAACACTTATTATATTTTGTTGAGAACTTGATGTGGCCACTTCTAGCTTGATCCCAGGATGAAAACCCTAGGGTGATATTTGTGTAGTGGATCCATCCAACATTTGTGGGTTCCAATGTTAGTGTATGAGAACGTGTTATATTTTCAGGTAACAGTTTAAATAAAGGGTTACACTTCAAGATCTTCTTTGTGTTCTTGTTCTTGTTGAAATTGTATTTTAAATCAGAACACTAAATTTCCTAAATCTGTTGAAATTTTTAAAGTTTAGAATCTTACAGTGGTATGAGAGTTATACATCTTGCCAGCCTGAATATTTTTGTCATTATATCATTTTTTTTTTCAGGATTGAGAATCCTTGTCTTAACTTAAAGTGAAGGCTTTCAAGGGGGTTAAAATCTTGGTTGATGTGAATATCAGCAGAGGTTACAAATAAACCAGTTTTCGAGAGTCATGGGGACCATACAAGAGATTGTTTTCCATTGACTTGAGGTATTATCATTGTGCCAATTAGTTGTCGAGGCTGAAGTCTTCCCCAATAACAAGTGGGAAAATAAAGGTATACAAAATATCAATCTTTCCAATGATGGCAAGGCACAACAGATTTTGAAGAGGTCGATCTATCACAGGTGAAATATATAAGGGCCGCAAGACCACCACAAAGTGGTATGTCACTTAATCAGAGCCAAGATCGACAACTTAAGGATTATAAAGTCGATTCAAGCTCCATGGAAGCACTGGAAGGATTCAATGGATTCAAGCTCCATGGAAGCACTAGAAGGAATCAATGTATGTCAAACGGACGATCGAAATAATCAAGATCAAATCATAGGGCCCTGAGGTCGTTTGCAACAATGTTGGATTCTCATAGTATGAGAGCCCAAATATTACTACGACTATGTCATCTATTCATCATAGGGAGAGTTTAGGCATAATGCTTGAACATGACACATTTAATTCTAGAGGGAAAACATATCTCAAAGGCAAGGGATGAGAGGTCATTTAGGCACCATAGTCACTGCGAGTAGACTTCACTTGTGTTGGAAATACTCCCAATCACTACCATGAATAAAGTGGCAGCAACGCACAACTTTAATTGATTTTTTGTGTAGGTAAGGACGAAGTTTTAGTCTGCAAATCCGAAGGCATTCACGCAAAATCCAAAAAGAGTACCGAGCCCATAGTCTGCATTTAAATTTCTTTTTCTGTCGTTGGCCTACTTGTTTTCTCACACTTTGATGCCTGCAACATTTAGCCTTTACCTCTTAACGTTTCGCCATAAGTTAAATCTCTGTCGATGCGATATCAGCGGGACCCACCTCAAACCTTCACCGTATTAACCAACTGCTAAAAACCTTCGTTATTCTTTTTATTCCTTACCTTCGCGCCATATCACACTTCCCACCATTTAACTCCCCGCACATCGCAACTCGCAACTTTTAAGTTGTAACTCTTAAGCACTTCGCCAAACTTGAGATTTTTCTGATGCAATTTGGTGGGACCCGCAACCTACCTTACCGCATTACATTTCCGCCTTATTTCCTTACTTCATACTTACTTCTTTTAAGCCGCCCTGATCAGGAGCTCGAGTCCAAGCCATGGAAAAAAAGCTCAAAATTGAAAATGTTCAAAATTGGTTTAAACCAATATGGTTTCATAGGTCCCGTCTTCCTAATTCCGGCGCTGCAAACGGTTCGAAAAATGGACACCGTATGAAGAAGTTATTGAACTTTTAGTGAAGTGGGTCCGGCGGGGTCCAGCAGAGCATGGAGGGGCCAGCCCTCCTCCCATGGAACCTCATCATATGACCAGTGTGGGAGCTTAATGATTAAGAGAGCTTAAGGAGCCTAATCTCAAGTTTAATATTTAATTAAGCTTCAGTTAAGTGGAGTTTAATATGGCGGAGATTCTGGAGGCGCTCCCAAATTTAGGCGGACTTCCACTTTTAGTGGAGTTAACTTGCAGTTGCCCCACATTTAGTGGAGGAAATTGGGGCAAAGTTGTTTTGGTCATAAATTTCTCATTACTAAACCTTTTGGAACAAATTTTTTTTTGATTTCGTATTTTATCAGCATTTTGGACTCAATGGCATAGGTTTCAGAGCCATGGGAGCTCATTTTCAGCCTGTTTAGCTTCGGAGAAGCTTTTTGAGCCTCTAGGGCCATTTTGGGTTTTGAGTTTGGTT
Source organism: Pinus albicaulis (assembly GCA_034641835.2). Lineage (NCBI taxonomy): Eukaryota > Viridiplantae > Streptophyta > Pinopsida > Pinales > Pinaceae > Pinus > Pinus albicaulis. The sequence continues at coordinate 256,487,107 of CM076583.1, read as the reverse complement.
GAGCTGTGGTTAACCTTTTTTGGTGAACCAAAAGTCATTTTCGACTATTTCCTACATGTCAGAGCCATTGGAATAGGTCTTAGCTCTGTTTGAAGACTTTCAGAGGCCGAAAACCTTTAGGAGAGTTTTCAGGGCCACTAGGGCCATTTTGGGGTTTGAGTTGTTTTGAGTTGTGGTTATCAGTTTGAGGTGAACCAAAGCTCTATTTCAGATAATTTGGACCTTCTGAAACCATTTGAAGAGGTTTCAGAGGCATTTGAGGACTTCTACAGCCCTAAAAGTTGCAGAGAAGTTCAAAGCACCAGCAGGACATTGATGAAGAAATCATTGTTTATGGTAATCTATCACTGTTTTGTGAATTTGAAAAGGTATTCTTAGCTTTTTCCTGCCTTCTGAATCAGATTATATATTCAAATTTTTCTATTTAGACACTTATAATATTGTATTTCATTTGAGAGCTTTTAATACAAGAGGACAAGCCCATTTTGGGAGGCTTGATCCAGGAGATGTAGCCCAAGAGTTGGGGTGAACTCCTATATTATATTTCAGTTGTGTTTTGATATTATATTGCTGAATATTTTTTCTGATATCCATGATTAATTTTCAGCAAAAAAAATTACACTTAAGATACATAAATAGTGAAAAGACATACACCATTTCCCAGCTAAATTTCCGCATAATGTCAAGTTTAAAGCAAGATCATTTTAATTAAATCTAAGTGTTTACTTCTATTATTTCTTTAGGCAGAGTCTGTAAGAGGGCCAGGTAGCCTCTGGATTCATCCTTTCTTTGAAAGGTGAAATATCCGGTAAATGCCCCTACAGTCTATCTCTGTATTAGAAATATGAAGTTCTCACATTTTCAGATTTAAACTTAGAGTATTTTTGTACTCATTTACATAATTGAAAATGGATACCTTGCACCCTTTTCAAGTACCTTCCATTTTCATATTAGATGGTATCAGAGCTCGGGTTGAACATTTTTTATTGTGCAAAAGGTTTTAAAACAGTGTAAGAGATTTACTGTTTTATTGGTTGCAAAATGGTTGCATGTATGAGTTTTCTTGAGTTGGAAGGATAGCTGTTGTTAGCTGAGTCTTGGAAAGTATTGAAGACTATTTTCCTTGCCCAATTTACCTCAAGATTATCTTTGGAAAACAAACTCCAATAGTTTGTATTTTATGGTTGCTTGAATGAGAAGGGGTCTTTTCTGACATTAGGCTAAAAGCTTGTCGTTTGATTGAAAGCTTTGAGGACTTTTATTTGGAAGTTCCTTTTGGTTTTTTGAACATTTACATAATGTCAAATTCTTCTACAAGTGAAGTTTCCTCCTTCACGAGATTGTTCAATGATGACATGAAGAATGAGTTCATTAAGGTGAAGGACATGGTGCAGATTCTCCTTGAGGATCAAAGAGAAAGTGTTCAACTTCATGCATAATTGCTAGCTATGCAGGAAGAAAAAGAAGCCATTCTTGAAAGACTGCATGATATGGAGTTGAAAAGTGTGTTGGTTCGTTTGAAAGGCATACAAGAGGTATTGGGTCCAAATTGATGTTGAAAATGGGCTATGAAGAAGGCAAAGGTTTGGGCAAGCATTCAAAAGGCATTGTTGAGCCTATTTGTGTTGTGGAGCGTCCCAAGAATATTGGTCTTGTCTATGAACAGCTTAATGGCGAAGCTTTGAGCACATGCATTCAAAAATGTGATGCAAATTTGAAGAGAACATTTCTCCCAAGTTCTCAATTACATCAATGTCATGATGGCAATCTTCCTTACCATTGTTTGAAGCCTTTGTTGCAGCAAGAAGATGGTAGACATGCAGCTTATGGCAAGCATGCAAAGCAGCATAAGAGGATTTCTTGTACATTTTGTGGTCAATTTAACCATCATGTTTCAAGATGCTGGATGAGGAAGAAGGCACACAAGAAGCAGATGAATCAAAGACTACCTTCAAAGAAGGTGCATATGATTTGCACTTTTTGCCAAAATAAGGGACATGTTGTCTCCCATTGTTAGACTTTGCATCCAACAAATCGTCCAAAGCATATGCAGCTAAGGGACAAACAATTTGGCACAAGTGGATCTATGGATTCCATTATCGATGTGGAAATGGAAGATTCACATGAAGAATTGCAGTTGCAGCAAAAGACGCCATGGAGTTGGCTTGGTAGGAAGTGGATTAGCTTCTTATTGCAGTAAGTCATTACTCATTTTGTACATGCAAATTTTAGATTGGTATGCATGTATTTCAGTTGAAAAATTGATGCTAGATTGCATGTATAAGAAGTTTCAGTTGAAGGAATTTCTTTGTTGTTGCAAAATTTCACCATGGAGGTGTAAAAGATGAGTATGATACTCACTTATGTTGCAGCAATGTCTTTTGGTTCAGCTCTTGATCACCCACATGTTTTTGGGATGATGTACTTGTTGGTATTTGAAAAGAAGAGTTGAAGTTGCACATGTACATAGAGGTTGTATGTGTAATTAGCGAACTGTATATAGTTCATTGTACATGATACATACACATGTGTTTGTCAAGATGTATCTTTTTGTTTATCGACTTGTGTTGATTGTGTCATACATGTATATTGACTTGTGTTGGCTGTGTGCACACTTGTTATAGATTTTGTGTGTCAATTGTATAGCACATTTCATTGTCAACTTGTTGTTGATGTCGTATGTTGCACAAGATGCTTTTGGTGTCGTTTGGTGCAAAGAACGAAGTGTCAGTGCAAAGCAGTGTAAGATTCCATGAGTTGGAAAGGAATGCAAGCAAAGAGGGCACAAAGTTCAGCAAGTGTCATTGCTAGTTTCATTCTGGCAGATTGGTATGGTGAGAAAAATTTGTCAGGATTTGGCACAAGTACATGTCTCATTCAGCAAAATTCGCCATGTGAACAGTTGGGAATTCAGGAATTTTTTTGAAGGCTGAAGAGAAGAGGATGTTGTTATTCTCTCATTTTCTATACTACAGTTCAGTTTTATAATTTTAGTGAGCTTTTGGGGTCCAAAAGCATCTCATTTGGGAGGTGTGATCAGGAGCTCAAGTCCAAGCCATGGAAAAAAAAGCTCAAAATTGAAAATGTTCAAAATTGGTTTAAACCAATATGGTTTCATAGGTCTCATCTTCCTGATTCTGTCGTCGCAAACGGTTCGAAAAACGGACACCGTATGAAGAATTTATTGCACTTTTAGTGAAGTGGGTCCGGCGGGGTCCGGCGGAGCACGGAGGGGCCAGCCCTCCTCCCATAGAACCTCATCATATGACCAGCGTGGGAGCTTAATGATTAAGAGAGCTTAAGGAGCCTAATCTCAAGTTTAATATTTAATTAAGCTTCAGTTAAGTGGAGTTTAATATGGAGGAGATTCTGGAGGTGCTCCCAAATTTAGGCGGACTTCCACTTTTAGTGGAGTTAACTGGCAGTTGCCCCACATTTAGTGGAGGAAATTGGGGCAAAGTTGTTTTGGTCATAACTTTCTCATTACTCAACCTTTTGGAACGAAAATTTTTTTGATTTCATATTTTATCAGCATTTTGGACTCAATGGCGTAGGTTTCAGAGCCATGGGAGCTCATTTTCAGCTTGTTTAGCTTCAGAGAAGCTTTTTGAGCCACTAGGGCCATTTTGGGTTTTGAGTTTGGTTGAGTTGTGGTTAACCTTTTTTGGTGAACCAAAAGTCATTTTCGAATATTTCCTAAATTTCAGAGCCATTGGAACAGGTCTTAGCTCTGTTTGAAGACTTTCAGAGGCCGAAAACCTTTAGGAGAGTTTTCAGGGCCACTAGGGCCATTTTGGGGTTTGAGTTGTTTTGAGTTGTGGTTATCAGTTTGAGGTGAAACAAAGCTCTATTTAAGATAATTTAAACCTTTTGAAATCATTGGAAGAGGTTTCAGAGGCATTTGAGGACTTCTACAGCCCGAAAAGTTGCAGAGAATTTCAAAGCACCAACAAGACATTGATGAAGAAATCACTGTTTATGGTAATCTATCACTGTTTTGTGAATTTGAAAAGGCATTCTTAGCTTTTTCCTGCCTTCTGAATTAGATTATATATTCAAATTTGTCTATTGAGACACTTATAATCTTGTATTTCATTTTAGAGCTTTTAATACAAGAGGACAAGCCCATTTTGGGAGGCTTGATCCAGGAGATGTAGCCCAAGAGTTCGGGTGAAATCCTATATTATATTGCTGTTTTGTTTTGATATTATATTGCTGAATATTTTTTCTGATATCCATGATTAAGTTTCAGCAAAAACAATTACACTTAAGATACATAAATAGTGAAAAGACATACACCATTTCCCAGCTAAATTTCCGCATAATGTCAAGTTTAAAGCAAGATCATTTTAATTAAATCTGAGTGTTTACTTCTATTATTTCTTTAGGCAGAGTCTGTAAGAGGGCCAGGTAGCCTCTGGATTCATCCTTTCTTTGAAAGGTGAAATATCTAGTAAATGCCCCTACAGTCTATCTCTGTATCAGAAATATGAAGTTCTCACATTTTCAGATTTAAACTTAGAGTATTTTTGCACTCATTTACATAATTGAAAATGGATACCTTGCACCCTTTTCAAGTACCTTCCATTTTCATATCACGCCCGCAGCCCAAACTTCACAAATTTTAAGTTTTACCTTCTAAATCCACTCGCAAGATAAGCTATTTGAGATGTGATGCGATCGTAAAGGGGCACATGTCAATCTCAGGAGGATAGTGCAAAGTGCACATCGCAAGCTCAGGAGTTTTAACAGATTAGTGCCTGCAAGTTAAAGATGTTTTGTTTTGATGAGATATGTTCCACGTCATATCACACATTGCAAGTGTTATTTTTTTCCTGTAAGCGTTGAGGCTAAATGTTAAAATCGCCAATGAGAGATTTGCGATGGGGCGACGGATGCGATGTGTTTTCAGAAGCGGAACCAATAAAATTTCAGGTCCGCTGTTATGTGTTTTCTGTACACGCTTTCGTGTATAAATAACTGAACACAACCGAAGGATGATTTGGTTGGTGAATGTCCGATCCAGCATTGAATAGCATTGAAATGTTCAGGCTTCGGCAATTTTTTATAAACCTATGTAACTTCATTTTGTTTTACAGAGAGAGATGAATAAAATTTTAGAGAATATTTGAATAAATTTCAAATGTATTCCTCTCTTGTGTTTAATGCTCTACATGTCTGTGTATGACTGTTATTTTCTGCAATTTGTGCATTCTCTGTGTTGCAAGGGGAACACATTCCTCGGTTTTTTTTTTTGTTCATAATTTTCAACATGGTAACGGAGCTTGCCATTGGAAATTCCAACATGGCATCAGAGCAGGTCTAGGCTCTTAGTGAAAGAAAGAAACTCTTTACTGAAGAAGCTGAAAGATTATTTTTGAGAAGCTGATTCTCAAAAACAGGCACAAGTCTGACTAATCCCAAAATACCACAGTTCAATGGGAAAAATTATGATTATTGGGCTATTACAATGAAGGCCCGGTTCTCCTCAGAAGATATTTTGGAGCTGGTGGAAAATGGTTTCCAACAACCAGCAGATGCAGCAGCATATAATTATTTGACACAAGAACATAGAGATTTTTTGAGTGAAAATAAGAAGGACTCCAAATCCCTCTTGTATATTTTCCAAGAAGTACATGAGAGAAAGACTCGACTAGGATTTTACGAGATCCCAGCAAAAACTTGAATTGAACGGGAACATGTTTCATTTTTTTAACGAGGTTGACACAGTAAAATAACTATCCTCAAAAGAGCTTGTTTAAGGAGCTTGACACAAGAAAACAAACTATGCTCCAAAAGAAGCTTGTTTCATTTTTCAAGGAGCTTAACACAAGAAAACAAGCTATGCTCCGAAGACCTTGTTTCATTTTTTAAGGAGCTTGACATAAGAAAACAAACTCTGATCCGAAGAACTTGTTTCATTTTTTAAGGAGCTTGACACAAGAAAACAAACTCTACTCCGAAAGAAGATTGTTTTATTTCTTAATGAGCTTGACACAAGAAAACAAACTCTACTCCAACGAACTTATATCATAAAAAATAAGAGGTCATGGCTTTCAAGAGCTTTGCATCTGATGGGAGAAAAACGTCCTAGAAATCATGATCGAATTCTCCCATTAAACGGTACTCGATGGTTCTATCACTAGATGAGGGCAATGAAAAAGCAGCCACATAATTAATCCATGGCAGGGAAGATACAACCAGTGGATAAAGATCTGGCAAAGATGATGGCGGGCCAGCTAGCACCTCAAGACCAAAGAATGAAAGCTGATCAATGGTCATGATCCGAACTTCGTGTGGAAAACAGATCACATGAAAGAGGGAGGAGACAAGCGCACCCATGGCATAAGCATAGTCGTGCCCCAAGATTAAATTGAAATCGAAGGGGTCTAGAAAAAATATCATGTCAATATAGACAGTTTTCCCTCCCAAAGTAATAAGCCACTTGGGAAGGACCCCTAACGGTTGACTGGTTCCTCTATTAAATGGCAACAGATTTTGCATAATTGGCACAAGCGGTTGAGAACCAAAAGCTTGCCAAGTAGTTGAAGATAGACCACTAATAGATTTCCCTTCATCTATAATTGTGCTAGGTACTACCATATCAAAGGAATGTACCATGATCTCAAAAGGTATATAAGAAGGAAGACGGTATCTTGCAAATCGACCCCAATCGAAGGAAGCGACCAAACTACTTGGAGGGGGTACCATAAAACTAAGATGGTCATCCCTTGGTGTTACCGGAACAAGAGGAGCATCCTCCTGGACAACAGAGATGGGGGTAGGAAGAGAAATTTCTTGAACCACGGGGACGGGAGGACCTTTCTCCAAGTCCGAGGAATCTAAAGAAACAAGAATAAGGTAGGGAGGATGAGATCCACTCTCGATGGAAAATACTTGATGAACCATAGGCGGGATCATATCGATCGATTCCTTGACCAATGGTTGGTTTGGAACGGATTCGTGAATTTGAATTTTCGAGCGAACGAGATTGACCAAGGATGACTCTTGACCGATCGTTGAATCAACTAGCGAAGGATTCAAAGAAAGCTTCTGGTAACCAACTAGAAGGCAAGGTGCAAAAATGGTAGGGTTTTCCAACACTCTCGTAGCTTCATCCATGTACGGACAAAGATGAATGGGATGATGCCCTTCACACAACTTACAGGGATTCGTAATCTTACCCTATTTCTTATGAGTCTGATCATTTCTAGTCAAATATGTGCCACCAATATGACTTCCAGAAGCCAAAGGCAATGAGAGACGGCCGTTGGACCATGCTTCAAGTACCTTGGGAATGCCAGGGCAGTCTCGAAGAAGGTGGTCACCTTTTCACAACATTGAAGGGAATTTGACTTTCCATGGAAGGTTGGTTGATTTATCAAGGGAAATTTTCATAGGCACAATAGCCGCAGAGTTGGCCTCTCTCTTATCTAACTTCTTCTTCTTCGTCTTCTTCTTCTTCTTCTTAGCCACCTGGTTACTGGAATCCAAACTTTCACTAGGTGAAGTAGAAGAGGAGGATGAATAAATAGGTGAAGAAGGGGAGAGGTCTACCTTAGAATCAACATGATGCTTTTCAGGCAGAGGAGACGGTTATACAAAGGGTGGAATTCTTGAGATCACAAAGGTCGAGAATAACCAGACAACAAAACCAATAGCTAACCCAGGAAGGGATAATGTTTCCATATAAGGAGCACCAACATTCCCCAAAAAAGGAAAAGGACCAGGATTCCCTTCGGAGGGGATTCCTTGGTTGGTAAACTCCGTAAAAGTTTCCATTGGAAACAACCTTAAAACAAAATACTAAAGAAGATAAATTTAACCAGGAATATTTCATCGACAGTTAATTTTTTAAGACACTGAAACAAAACTCTGCATTTTCATATTTTAAGAGTCAAGAAAAGGACAAAAGGCGACTTTATCACTTTCAGGTTGAAACGAGCATGAAAGGACAAGAGCTCGATGATCTTTTCACTTTTTAAGGAGTCATGACAAGATCAAAATGACTACTCAGGTAATCTAAGCAAGAGGGTGTACCAAGTTTCCATAAAATTCCATATACACCTTGGTGATCAAATGAAAGAGAAATGACCAAGGACTTGACCTATGTGTAGGTAGTCTCCCTGTAAAGTTTTGTAGATGTTCTATGCTAGGAGCAATTTCACTTTTCTCACAGCAATCATACAAGTAGTTAAGCAAAATGCAGATAGAACATATAAGCAGATCTTACAGAAGACAAATCAGAAACAGGAAAAATGTGTGTGTTCGTTTCGGCGGTCAACAGGATGCTTCAACCAGCAAAGTCTCCTTTGGTCAGTCAGCCCAGCATGTGTCACAACAGCCCTCCCATCAGTAGATGAGTCAACTCAAGTCAACTCTACAAAAGTCAACGCTGTCCTGGAAAAGTCAACGCAGGGGCAGCAAGCTAAAAGTCAACGCAGCAGCAAAACGGTCAACCCTTTGACCTCGATTTTTGTGCCAGGTAGTGCGGCCTTCAAAAATCGAACCTTCCACAAGTTTTCAGGTTGATTGGTCCATGCGTTGACCAAAGTCAACGCTGGTCAAACTTTCTGCGAAACCCTAGCAGCAGAAAGTCGTACTTCAGCTCAGCCGTACGGTCTGTCCTCTTCGTCCTTCACACGTGTGGCTGAAACTCGTCCTTCAGGTAGTTCGTACTATTTGATGAGAGAGGAAGATGTGAGTTGTGTTGATGATGAAAATGCTCTCCAACTTTTCCTGTATTTATATCCATCATTGGGGCGTGTGTGATACAAATACATCCTCATTAAAAGGGGCCGGCTCATTAAAAAACCGGCCGACCTGCACATATAATTTATTAAGAATAATAAATTCAAAATATATGTTCTGCTCATCGTATTAAGACATATTTTATATGGATTTTACACCTCTCTGAAAGAGGAATCCAACAAAAATATTAGCTTCTTAATCTGAGCATCTTAATATGGAGTGTGGACCTAGTTGTCCAAATTTAACACTCCCTCTCAACTAGGGAGAACTCCATCTATTAGTGCAATCAACATCGTGCGTCATCCCGCCGAAACTTGCTTTACTGGCTTCTTTATCTCAGAACAGAAGTGGGTCAGTCACAAAGACATCATCCCCCGACTAACATAATCAGTCTAGAGGTCCCAGACCTCACAAATCTTGATCCCAAGATCAAGTGGTTGGACCGTGCCATCCTAGATAGAGAGTATGGCAATCTCTGATCCGTCCATCAGTCTTTGCTAATAGTCTCTAGCTTTTCCACACCTCATTGGCCAAATGAGAGGTACTTCCCATGAGCCCCGAACTCAATGGGTAGGATGTATACGAAAGCGATAAATGAGTGGCGAACTGTACTCAATAATCACAAGGGTGGGGCGTAAGCATTATGAGTGCTTATAGCTCCGAGAAGCTATCCCCAAAATCGTCCTAGAGCTCCCGCAGCTCATCGTCCAACAGGACCCACATCATAGGGTCTTTCCACAACACCAAGACTCCTCACTCGAAGGTTAGGAACTCGACCTCCCCTGGGCTTAGTGAGAATATCCGCGACCTCGCTTCATCGCTTCCTATATGATCGAGCCTTACGGCGCCTCGCTCGTACCATATCCCGGATAAAGTGGTACCCGATATCAATATGCTTGGATCGGTCGTGGAACACAGATTTCCCTTACCATACGAATCCCACTCGATTTATCACAGAGTATCACAGTGGTATCTAGCACATGTCCAAACAGCTCACTAAAGAGCTTCCACAACCAAACTGCTTCACAACAGGCCATACTAGCAGCAATGTATTCGGCCTCCGCGGTGCTCAAAGCCACCGGCTTCTGCTTCCTACTCATCCATGAGATCGAAGCAGAACCAAGATTGAAGCAGAATCCCGATGTGCTCTTACGATCCACCACACTGCCAGCCCAATCGACATCAGTATATCCACAGAGTATCACACTCCCGGCAGTGTATCTCAGCCCGTGGTTTATCGTGCCCCAAAGATATCTCAAAAGATTCTTGGCACCAACCCAGTGAAAGTGATGAGGCTCAACCATCTGTTGACTCAAAGTGTTCACTGCAAAACATATATCCGGTCGGGTGTTCACTAAGAACATCAAAGCTCCTATGAGTTGACGATACTCAGTAGGATTGGCCAAGATAGGCTCAGCAGCGCTGCCACTCAACTTCTTAAAGTTGAGTTCCATCGGTGTCGACACGGACTTACAGTCCACCATACCAAATCTTTCCAGAAGCTTCACAATGTATTTTCCTTGAGAAAGGAAAATCTCTCCAGTCTCTCGCTGCACCTGTGCCTAGGAAATAGTGCATCACGTCCTAGGTCCTTCATCTCGACTCAAAGAAGAAGCTCCCCTCTTACATTGATGAATGAGAGGGTCATCACCAACAGAAGAGGTCAGCCCAAGATACAAAGACTCAGAATGAGATGTTTCCCTTCCACAACCTTTGGAAGTAAAGGTTTGGATCAATATTACTTCGAGTGAAGCCCAGCTTCATCAAGTAGCTATCCATCCTCTCGTACCAAGCCCTGGGGGCTTGCTTCAACCCATAGAGGGCTTTCTCCAACCTGCATACATGGGTGTCTCTATCTCGGACTTCGAACCCCAGAGGTTGCTACACATACACTTCTTCCTTTATAGATCAATGCAGAAAAGCGGTCTACACATCCATCTGATGTAGACTCCATCCTTGCATAGTAGCAAGGGCAATAATAGATCGGATGGTGGTATAGCAGGCCACATGTGAAAATATATCATTATAGTCTACGCCTTCCTTTTGAGAGAAGCCACGAGCAATGAATCTTGCCTTAAACTTTTCAACACTTCCATCGATCCATGTTTGATTTTGTAGAGCCATTCCGCAGTGACAACAGATTTGTCCTGCGGTCTCGGGACCACATCCCAGACATCATTCTTCATAATAGACTCATATTCTTCATGCCTAGCATCCTTCCAGACTTGATGCTTGATGGCTTCCTCAAAAGATCCAGGTTCGGGACAGGCCAATAGTAATTTCATGGCGCCTAGATACCCTTGCATTCACACGCTCTGCTTCTGAATGTCCCCTCGGGGGCGCATGACCCTCAAAGATTCGAGGGTGTCCCGAGCCATGATGGTCTCTTTCCAATTGAAGGGGTTGGATCAATAGGGTCCATTGGCCCTTCAATATCAGGCATAGTCTCATCCTGGGGTTCTTCCAGATTTCCAGGTCTTTCTTCATGATTTTCTTCAGATCTAGGAAGATCTACTACTTTCTTCAGCGAAGCATCTTCATCAAAAGTGACATCATGGCTTATCTCTACTTCCCTTTGACCAGGTACATAGACTCTATATGCCTTAGAAGTCTCACTATAGCCCACAAACATTCCTTTCTTCCCAGTAGCATCCAGCTTACTTCTCTTTTCTTTCGGCACATGAAAATAGACAGGACATCCAAAAATTCTAAAATGTGAGACATCAGGTTTCTTACCAGAGAAAACCTCTTCTGGAGTTTTGGAGTCCAAAGCGGAATGAGGGCATCGGTTTTGAATGTACACAGCAGTATTTGCAGCTTCTCCCCACAGAAACTTTGGTAGACCCTGGTCACATAGCATGGCACGGGCAGCTTCCACTATAGTCCTATTCTGCGTTCAGCAACACCATTCTGCTCAGGAGTATATGCAGTGGTAGTCTCCCTCTTAATGCCAGCTTCTCTGCAAAAGTCTTTGAACTCATTTGACTCATATTCAGTGCCATTGTCAGTCCTCAAAATCATGATCTTCTTTCCGGTCATATTTTCCACCAAGGCTTTGAATGTACGGAACCACATGAAAGCCTCATCCTTCTTCTTCAAGAAGTATATCCAGGTTTTGCAAGAGAAGTCATCAGTAAATGTCATATAGTAAGAACATCCCCCCAGGGATGTTACAGGCAACATACCAGAAAGATCAGAATGGACTAGTTGCAATATCTCAGATGTCTTTGTGACACTTGAGGGAAAAGGTCCCCTTGTATGTTTTCCTTCAGCACAGCCCTTACATACACCTTCATGATTATTTCCAAAATCAGGCATCCCTGTCACCACCTTCCTTGCTTCGGGAAGGGCTTTGTAATGAAGGTGTCCAAATCTTCGGTGCCATAGTTCGGTTTGTCGGATAGTATTACAAGTCATAGCTCCCAACGGACTCCCTCCAACCTGATAGAGTGTACCAACCCTAAAACCAATTGAGATAGCTTCCTTGAAGCTCTTCTTCCACATGAGCACCTTTCCATCAGAGAAAGTAACATTGAATCCTTTGTCTTCCATGGCAGATACAGACACAAGATTCTTCTTCAATTTGGGTACATAGAGTACATCTTGCAAACGGAGGACTTGTCCTTGGGACAAGTGGAGGGTCACAGTCCCGGTCCCTTTCACAGGATAAGTGGCATTATCCCCAAGGATAATTTCTAGATTAGTATCCCTTTCAACCATGTCAGAAAGTGCTTCCTTGAATCCGGTGATGTGTCTCGAGGCACCACTATCAATTAGCCAGACATCCATAGTGTCGGGCGGAGATGCAGCTGAGAGAGCAGATACCAGAATATACTCATTTCTTTTATCAACAACATTAGACTCCTCACACCTGGTATTTCTGGACCTCTTAGAAGGTTGATTGTTTCCTCCAAAGTGAGCCTTCCTCTTTCCTTTGGATTTGTCATTTCTTCGATTCCCATTCCTTCGGTTGTTATTGTTATCGTCACCATCGGGAGAATCCTTCTTGAAGGGGCATTCTCTAGCATAGTGTCCAGGCCTATGGCAGGTGAAACATTTACCTTTCTTCTCTTGAGTCTTAGTCCTTCCTTTGTCCTTAGAACCACCAGAGTTCTTCTTTCGGGAATGAGCACCATAGGCAGCATTTCTTTCATTATCAAATTCCTTCATCCTTGTTTCTTCTTGCATACATCTTGACAGAAGCTCATCAAAGTTAGGAATGGTATTATTGTTGAGGATAGTAGTTGTGAATACTTGCCATTCATATGGAAGTCCTCCAAGTGCGATGAGAACCATCTCACGATCGGCTATTATCTCCCCAATAGCTAGCAGATGGTTCCTGGTTTCGGTCAACTTCAGAAAGAAAGTTTGAACAGACTCATCTCGGCCCTTCTTCATATTCTTCAACTTGTTCTTGAGGAATAGCACTTGGTTCACATTGTTTACTTGAAACATAAGTATCAATTTGTCAGACATCTCCTTGGATGTGCCTAGTTCAGATATGTAGGCAACCAGACTCTTATTTATGGATTCCCTGATCAGCAGCTTTGCTTTGATTTCTCCCTTCTTATACTTGTTTCTAACAGCAGCAGAGGCATTTGATGGAGGTTCTTGAATCTTCCCTGTCACATGATCCAGGAGATCATGATCTTCCAATTTGAGATCTAATATCATCTTCCAGGCATGGAAGTCATCACTTCCAGCCAGCTTGTCATTCTCCTTGAATTCAAGACTAGTGGAACCCATTTCCTTCGATGATGATTGCTATAGATAGAGTTTGTCTTCACCTCAGCTCTGATACCATGTAAAGTTTTGTAGATGTTCTATGCTACGAGCAATTTCACTTTTCTCACAGCAATCATACAAGTAGTTAAGCAAAATTTAGATAGAACATATAAGCAGATCTTACAGAAGACAAATCAGAAACAGGAAAAATGTGTGTGTTCGTTTCGGCGGTCAACAGGATGCTTCAACCAGCAAAGTCTCCTTTGGTCAGTCAGCCCAGCATGTGTCACAACAGCCCTCGAATCAGTAGATGAGTCAACTCAAGTCAACTCTACAAAAGTCAACGCTGTCCTGGAAAAGTCAACGCAGGGGCAGCAAGCTAAAAGTCAACGCAGCAGCAAAACGGTCAACCCTTTGACCTCGATTTTTGTGCCAGGTAGTACGGCCTTCAAAAATCGAACCTTCCACAAGTTTTCAGGTTGATTGGACCATGCGTTGACCAAAGTCAACGTTGGTCAAACTTTCTGCGAAACCCTAGCAGCAGAAAGTCGTACTTCAGCTCAGCCGTACGGTCTGTCCTCTTCGTCCTTCCACGTGTGGCTGAAACTCGTCCTTCAGGTAGCTCGTACTATTTGATGAGAGAGGAAGATGTGAGTTGTGTTGATGATGAAAATGCTCTCCAACTTTTCCTGTATTTATATCCATCAATGAGGGTGTGTGACACATCTGTTGGGCATGTGAGCCTACATTACAAAACTGGCCGAACTTGCACATATAATTTATTAAGAATAATAAATTCAAAATATAAGTTCTGCTCATCGGATTAAGACATATTTTATATGGATTTTACACCTCTCACAAAGAGGAATCCAACAAAAATATTAGCCTCTTAATCTGAGCATCATAACATGGAGTTTGGACCTAGTTGTCCAAATTTAACACTCCCTGAATGCTGTGTTCGATGTATCATGGTTATAGGGTGGTAGAATCAGCTTCCTATGGATAAAGGATTGAAACATATGAGGGTCTGCCTTTATATATGTGACTGTATGGAGAGCACAAGTTTGTACTAGTGTTGTCTAAAGCCAAGCAGCGAATGACAGCTACAAGGTTTAATGATGCCAGAACACATCACTAGCCTAGACCTCTAAAAAATTTTGCGTTAGGTTCCAATGCTTCCTTAGATTAGTTGAACAAATTTGAAATTTGATCTTGAATTAATGTTTCAGTTTCAAGGCCCTACCAAATTTGATCTCAAATTTCCTAAATGCACACTACATGCAAAATAACACCATTTTTCATTCTATGAATGCTAACTAAGATAAGGATAGAGATCTTTCAGAAAGAAGAAATCAATGAAATCAAATGAAGAAGTCCCCTAATGCACCTAATACAACCAAAACGAAAAACGAAAAACTCTTTCCTAGTTCATCAAATGCTAGTTATGCAAAATAACTTTTCATTTCCAAAGCAAACGAAAGAATAAAATTTTGTATTTTGTTTTCGAATGAATGAAGAACACAAATGTACTAATTACATCAAAAAGCAAAGTGAACACTAGTTTTGAGTACTTCAAATGTAGAGATCTCAAAATAAATGATTCAAAAGAAATAAAAACATAAAAACACACTAAAACCAATGATGCACTCTCTCAAACAAACGAGAAGCTTTCAAAATGACCCAGACGAGGAATATGATCTATGCTCGAAGTGACAAACTGGAGAGTCAAAAAAAATGAACGTAATCATTCAACCAACCAAGAAACTCAAAGGATCAAGAAAGACTAATACATCTGATCAGGGAATCGAACTGACCAAAATCAAAAGACTCGAATTTCAATCAGAAGGATCAATGAGCGAAAGACACCTAGAAACCCTAGGGCTGTGAATTGCACTGATGAGAGAATAGACAAATAGATGAGAAGAGAAAGCCTACAACATTAAAAAAAATTCCAAGAGATCAATTGAAAATCAAGAAACAATCCAGAGTCAGGCACAACTGACCAAAAACTCATCAAACAGGTCAAACCAAATCCTACAGGGTTCGGCGTGACTGTGAGGCAGTAGTCTACACCAAACAGGGGTTGGCGCTATTGCAAAAAAATAAAATAGCGCCAATTGGCATGAATATTCAAGGCAAACTCGCACCAAGTCAGATAACTATGGGAGGAGGGAAGAACCAGTGAGCAGAGGTCAACCTTGACACTCTGGAGCTGAACATGAGAATTCTAAACAAACAAGCAAGCCAAAAAACACAGACAAGAAATCAAACGACCGAAGTCGACTTGACAAGGCTAATTCCAAATAAGAAATGAAACAAAAAAACTCACACTCATCACCAATGGAGTCGCCAACTTGTTGGAAATGTAAATCCCCTCTGTAGACAGAGGCGATCCCTCTAGCCCTAGAGTGGGTCTAGCAACAAGCGAACAAGCTAAGGTGTAGGTTCCTAGCTAACGAATGACATAGGTTGGGATAGATTGTCCTACCTAGAGTCCAATGCAATTGTCATAAGATGTAGTAGTGGCGGCCTCTTGATCTCTATCTCAATAGGTCGTGATCCTTCGGTAATGGCACTTGTATTCCTGTGCAAAGATCAAAGACAAGAGAAATATACAAGACAATAACTCATTACAGGATGAAGAGAAAGACTCGAATGGGATTTTACGGGATCTCAGCAAAAACTCAAATTGAATGGGAACACATTTCATTTTTTTAATGAGGTTGACACAGTAAAAGAACTATCCCAAAAATAGCTTATTTAAGGAGCTTGACACAAGAAAACAAACTATGCTCCAAAATAAGCTTGTTTCATTTTTTAAGGAGCTTGACACAAGAAAAAAAACTATGCTCTGAAGACCTTGTTTCATTTTTTAAGGAGCTTGACATAAGAAAACGAACTCTGCTTCGAAGATCTTGTTTCATTTTTTAAGGAGCTTAACACAAGAAAACTAACTCTACTCCGAAAGAAGAAAAGAGATATCAACGCCTTAGAAATAAGCCACTTCGAGGGGGAAACCTCCAATACATTACATAAATGAACAATTCTTGGATGATACAATTTACAAAACCTCATTTCTATATATAGGAGTCCATGGGGCCATAATGTAATCCTAGTGGGGCCACAATATAATCCTAGCTAACCTAATAATAATAATTTAAGGGCACAATAATAACAATATGGGGTTCACAAGGGGGAAATAATAACAATAAGGGACTATACTAGTAATATAGGGACCTAACATGCCCCTCTCCTTCAAAAAAGTGTTGTCCTCAATTCTTGAGTAGCTCTGGGTGGTTCTGTATAAAATTCTCATCCTCCCATGTAGAATCTTCAGTTGGTAAGTTCTTCCACTTGATGAGATACTCTGAAATTGATCAATTTCATAGCTGTCGAGTTCTTGTTTCCATGACCACTTCAGGTTCCAATATGATTTTTCCTTCCTCATCAAGTTTTGCTAATATTGTTTGAACTGGAATATTTTCACCTATAACCTTCTTTAAGCATGAAACATGGAAAACTGGATGCACTCGCGAAGAAGCAAGAAGCTCCAATTTGTATGCCATAGTACCAATCTTTTGCAACACCTTGTAAGGACCATAGTACTTTGGTGACAATTTATTATCCTTCTTAGCTTGCTTGAGGGACATTTGTTTGTATGGTTGTAGCCGTAAAAATACCCAATATCCTACATCAAAACTTCTCTCGCTGCGATGTTGATATGCTTGTTGTTTCATTCGATTTTGTGCCAAATTCAGGTTATCCTTTAAGAGTTGGAGAACTTCTTGTTGATGCTCGATGTGATCTTCCACTGCTTGAACCTTCGAATTTTCTCTTAAAGATGATGTGATGGATGGTGGATGATATGCATAAAGTGCCATAAATGGGGTCATTTTTGCTGCAGTATGGAAGGAA
Source organism: Pinus albicaulis (assembly GCA_034641835.2). Classification (NCBI taxonomy): domain Eukaryota; kingdom Viridiplantae; phylum Streptophyta; class Pinopsida; order Pinales; family Pinaceae; genus Pinus; species Pinus albicaulis. The sequence continues at coordinate 256,469,716 of CM076583.1, read as the reverse complement.
GTGTTATACCACCATTCAGCGAGAGGTAACCACTTGACCCATTGTGTTTGTTTATCAGATATAAAACAACGAAGATATCCTTCCAAACATTTATTTAATATCTCAGTTTGACCATCAGATTGAGTATGATAAGATGAGATATGAGCTAATTGAGTACCCAAACAAGAAAATAACTCCGTCCAAAAATTTCCAGTAAAAATGGGATCTCTATCGCTCACAATAACCCTTGGGCTTCTATGTAGCTTTTGAATTATGTCCATAAATGTAGTAACAACTATACTTGCTTTAAATGGATGAGATAATGCACAAAAGTGTGCATACTTGGTAAGTCTATCAACTACCACCATGATGACACTCTTTCCTTTGGACTTAGGTAAACCTATGATAAAATCCATTTAAATCTTCTCCCAACGTTGACTTGGAATGGATAAAGGTTGTACAAGTCCCGGGGTCTTAATTGTCTCAATCTTATTCTACTGGCAAACCAAACATTCCACCACAAAATTTTGAATATCATAATTAAGGCCATCCCAAAAAAATTCTTTCTTCACCCTATGGTAAGTTTTTAAAAATCCTGAGTGTCCTCCTAAAGGAGAAGTGTGCAATTCCAAAATAATCTTTTCTTTTATTTGGGAATTCCTACAATGATATAAGCAATATTTGTACCATAAGGAATCATTTTTCCAACTAAATGTATCAAATGTACTAGGATCTTGCTGCAAATTTTGAATGAGTGTCCATACATCTTTGTGCTTCTTCCATTCATCTCTTGCTTCGTTTATCCAATCTGGTTGGATAATAGAAATGGCACAAAGAAATGCTTCCACCTCTTCATTCCTTCTTGAGAGTGCATCTGCAACAACATTAAGCTTTCCTTTTTTGTAGATTATTTCAAAGTCATAACCCAACATATTTTTGACCCATTTTTGCTGCTCTTCTGAAGATATTCTTTGTTCCAAAAAGTGTTTAAGACTATCATGATCAGTTTTTACCTTGAAGTGTCTTCCCATTAGGTAAGTTTGCCATTTCTTTAGTGCATGCAGTATTGCTAACATTTCGTTCTCATAAATAGGTTTTTGTAAATACTTTCCTTTGATTGGACGACTTTCAAAAGCAATGGGTCTTCCTTCCTGCATTAAAATAGCACCAATTCAATTTCCTAAGGCATCACATTCCATAATAAATGTTTTTGTGAAGTCTGGCGTAGCTAAGACTGGTGCTCGAAACATTGCCTCTTTAAGATGTTCAAAGGCCTTAGTTGCTTCAGAAGTCCATGAAAATGCATATTTCTTCAATAATGTTGTTAGAGGTGCTGCTATTCTACCATAATTATTAACAAACTTGCGATAATACCCTATTAACTCGAGAAATCCTCGCAACTGCTTTATGGTTGTGGGGACTTTCCATTCCTTAATGGCTTTGATTTTGTTAAGGTCTACCTTAACACCCTCGTGAGATACAATATGACCCAGATATTCCACCTCTTGTACTCCAAAGAAACATTTGGATGTTTTTGCATATAATTGTTTCTCCTGCAATAGATTGAGCACCCTGTTAACATGTTCAACATGATCCTTCCAAGACCTGTTGTAGATTAGTATATCATAAAAAAATACTAGCACAAATTTTATAAGGAAGGGTTTGAAAATGGAATTCATCAACCATTGAAATGTAGAAGGTGGATTGGTAAGGCCAAAAGGCATGACCAAAAATTCATAATGACCCTCATGAGTTCGAAATCTTGTTTTTGGAATATCTTCAGTCTTCATACTAATTTGATGATATCCTGAACGAAGATCCAACTTGGTAAAATAAATTCCTCCATGTAATTCATCCAATAATTCATCAATCATAGGAATGGAAAATTTATCTTTAATGGTGAGCTTATTGAGCTCCCTATAATTCGAACACATTCTCCATGATCCATACTTATTGTGTACCAATACTGTAGGAGCAGAGAAAGAACTTTGACTAGGTTGAATTATACCTGCCTCTAACATTTCTGCAATCATACGTTCAATTTCGCTCTTTTGGACATAAGGATATCTATAAGGCCTGATGTTTGGAGGAACACTTCCTGGAATCAAATAAATAGCATGATCATGATCACGAATAGGTGGGAGTCCTTTGGGAGTTTCAAACACCTTGGAATGATTGTCCAAGACTTGTTGGAGATCTATAGAAATAGATGATTTTGATGTTGGAACTTCTAGTGAGCATAATTGTGAAATTACGCCTCGTTGTTTCCTCTTTAGAAGCTTTGTCATGACATTAGAGCTTATTATCTTTCCCGGCTTCCCCGCAATACCCTGTAATTCTACTTCCTTTCCTTTTGAAAAAAATTTCAAGAAAATTTCTTGAAAATTAAAAGCTATCGTCCCCAAAGATTGTAACCATTGTAGTCCTAGTACAACATCAGCACCTCCCATAGGAATGGAAAGAATTGGACTATTCAATACATATTCCCCCATGGATATCTTGATATTATGGCATTTTCCAGAGAAATTTATAGTTCCTCCATTTGCAACCATCACTTGACATTCTGGTGCTGCATATAGGAAAAAATTTAATTCCTTGGCTACCTTACAATGAATAAAATTATGGGTGCTACCTGAATCAATCAACACTATTACCTTTTTATTCTTGATATGTCCTTCTATCTTGAGAGTTTCAGAAGTGGTAATTCCTGCTAGTGCATTACACGATATGGTCGAATTCATTTCTTCCCCTTCTATGGCTGGTTCCTGGTGTATATCCTCTTCTTGTTCATTTTCTTCTTCCTCCTCACAATCTATGTAAGATAATTTCTTCTCAGCACACTTATGACCTTTAGTGTATTTGCTACCATAGCTATAGCAAAGCCCTTTTTCTCTTTTTTCTTCCAATTTTTGTGGTGTCAACCTTGTAGTTTGTGGAAATCTAGGCGTAGCAACACTTCCTTCTTTATAGAAGTTAGTGGTAGGCTTCCTTGTCGCCATAATTTTACATTCAATTTTTCTTGCCAACCTGAATGCCTTCTCCAATGAATCAGGTTCCAAAATGTGAAATTCATGTTGGATGTTATCCTTTAAAGTGCCTATGAAGAGATCAATCCTATGTTCCTCTGAAATATCAGTTACCCTTATATTCAATTTTTGGAAGTCCTCAATGTGATCCCCCACTAAGCGCTTTTGTTTGCAATTTATCAATTGGCTAAAGAAGGTGTTTCTCTTTGGATCCTCATAATGTTCTATCATTTCCTCCATAAAAATTGACCAAGTGACAATTTTTTTACGGGAGAAAAGCCATCGATACCATAGAAATATATTTTTTTCTAAATGTAAAGTTGCAATGCGTACCTTTTGTGTGTTTTGCACGTTGCGGAGATCAAAATATTGCTCCATTTGTAGTATCCATGTTACAGGATCCTTTCCATCGAACTTCCTCATCTCCATTTTTGGAATATGGTGGTTCTTCCCACCAACATTAGAGTTTTTGAAATCATGATTAACATTTATTTTGTTCTCATCATGAGTTTCTTCTACTATCTTTTTACCATTATGAAACATTTCTTGTATCAACTTTGTCAAACCTTCCATGTCTGCTTTTAGATCATTCTTCATGTTTTCCATGTTGTCTTTCATTTCATCCATCTTAGCTTCCATGCTAGCTTCCATGCCATCCATCTTAGCTTCCACGTCTTTCTTCAAAACTTCCATTTCATTTTTTGTTGCTCTTTGCGAGAGCGAAATTTGGTGCACTTGCTCTTGTAATTTTGATAGATCATGTCGCAATTCTTCATCTTCATGAGTCATAGTAGAGCCTTCTGAAGACTTAATGGGTGTTGAATTATTTTTACGGGGCATATTTTAGAACCCAATACTGATATCTTTTCTACAATATGCCCTTGGAATCAATTCAAATTGATTCTTCAAACAAGACTTATGCAATTTGGAAACAAAATACACACCGTTTTCTTGCTTTTGAGGAGCTCGATATTGAAATTTGATTATCTCCGCGATTGCAGCTCTTCAATATTTGAATGTTAGTATCAATGTACCCCTCTGAATTCTCTTTCGAATGTCGTAGGTATGACCTGATTTGGATTCTCCAAGACAAAGTTGTGTCCAATCTCCCACAATGACCTAATTATGGACTACTTCATTAGAGCGAACTTGTACGACTTTCCACGTGTCACTATTTCATCTTTTGGCTCTGAAATTGATAGCCAAGAAACTAATGTGTGTGTACTTGCAACAAATTTTTATGGCACTCTGATCCGATGCTCAGAGAGAGAGTTATGAATATTTTCCCACGATCACCTATTTGAGATGAAATTCGAGAGCCTGAAAAAACACTACATTCCATAGATCATATCTCTGAAAATTTTGTGAACCAAGATATGAAATTTTTTTGATGAGTTTCCTCAGGACTTCAGCTTCGCACCCTAAAAAATTCATTTTGAACCTTCATAGAAAAAAATTTATAGCAAAAATGCCACGATGACCTGTTTAGAGCAATGAAACCCTAGAATCCAAAGGTCTGATACCAAATGTTGTGTAACCAGCTCCAAAAATAGAAGAAAAGAGATATCAACGCCTTAGAAATAAGCCACTTCGAGGGGGCAACCTCCAATACATTACATAAATGAACAATTCTTGGATGATACAATTTACAAAACCTCCTTTCTATATATAGGAGTTCGTGGGGCCATAATGTAATCCTAGTGGGGCCACAATGTAATACTATCCGACCTAAAAATAATAATTTAAGGGCACAATAATAACAATATGGGGGTTATAAGGGTACAATAATAAAAATAAGGGAGTTACACTAACAACAATAAGGGGATATACTAGTAATATAGGGACCTAACATGCCCCTCTCCTTCAAAAAAGTGTTGTCCTCAATGCTTGAGTAGCTCTTGGTGCTTCTGTATAAAATTCTCATCCTCCCATGTAGAATCTTCAGTGGGTAAGTTCTTCCACTTGATGAGATACTCTGAAATTGATCGATTCTGTAGCTGTCAAGTTCTTGCTTCTGTGACCGCTTCAGGTTCCAATATGATTTTTCCTTCCTCATCAAGTTCTAGCAATATTGTTTGAACTAGAATATTTTCACCTATAACCTTCTTTAAGCATGAAACATGGAAAATCGGATGCACTCGCGAAGAAGCAAGAAGCTCGAATTTGTATACCATAGTACCAATCTTTTGCAACACCTTGTAAGGACCATAGTACTTTGGCGATAATTTATTATCCTTCTTAGCTTGCTTGAGGGACATTTGTTTATATGGTTGTAGCCGTAAGAATACCCAATCTCCTACATCAAAACTTCTCTCGCTACGATGTTGATCTGCCTGTTGTTTCATTCGATTTTGTGCCAAATTCAGGTTATCCTTTAAGAGTTGGAGAACTTCTTGCTTATGCTCGATGTGATCTTCCACTGCTTGAACCTTCGAATTTTCCCTTAAATATGATGTGATGGATGGTGGATGATATCCATAAAGTGCCATAAATGGGGTAATTTTTGTTGCAGTATGGAAGGAAGTGCTATACCACCATTCAGCGAGAGGTAACCACTTGACCCATTGTGTTTGTTTATCAGTTACAAAACAATGAAGATATCCTTCCAAACATTTATTTACTATCTCAGTTTGACCATCAGATTGAGGATGATAAGATGAGCTATGAGATAATTGAGTTCTCTTCACTCCATCCATCTTTCATATGGATTGAAGCTTAGGGGGGAATGTACCTCGAATTGAGTCAACATGCTGGGGGCATGCAAACATTTTCAAGCATAGTTTGTTTTCATTTCAAGCTTGTGTAAAAATGAAACCAATTTCAAGCATAGTTTGTTTTTGTTTCAAGCTTGTGTAAAAATGAAACCAGTTTCATGCATAGTTTGTTTCATTTTCAAGCTTGTGTAAAAATTAAACCACCTCCAAGTAGAGTTTCCCATGTTTTTAAGCTTGTGTAAAAATGAAACCATTCTTATTTTACCTCTCTTGATTGCCATTTTATCAGCCTATTTTGCCAGATGAGCCTTGGTTTTCTCATTCCATTGTTACCATCTGCTTCACCGATCATACACCTTCACTTGATTGTTTTACCCATTCCTGAGGAACATCTGCAATGAGTGGTCTTGTTAGCCAACCTCCGGACCTTTACTTGTTTTTAGCGGTTCCACCATCACTGGAACCAGTTGCTACCTGTAATACCACTCGTTCCTACAGGAGGAGTCATCTTTCAACTCTTTTCTGACTCTCTAAAACTGAAAATATTACCGAGACTCTTGTCATTTTGAGCTCGTTAAATGGCTGCGAAACGATATCTACCCAGTATCTGTTTACCCCTTTTTCAGGCTGGGATAGATTATTTACGAAAAATGAATACCTTAGCCTATCATGACTAAGAGGTTCTCTCAGACATTGTTTTCTACCTTTCCAGATCTAGGGGACTATTTACGAAAAGGGACATGATAGAGTTTTCTTTTCCGCATATTTTCAAACTCTCTAAACATGAAAAGACGTCGAGTTATTCCTTTTTCAGACTCGTTAAACCTTGATGACATTGTAAATCGTCACCATGACATTACCCGACTTCCTCCTTCCTAGGGCTCGTAAAATGTACTAGGATGGATTTTTCTGAAGGAAAAAATTACAGTACAAGCATATGCTATCCCCTTCAAGCTTGTTTTTCAACAATAATTGGGGTACTCACCAGAAATGGTGGGGGAAAATGGAACCATTCTTCAGTTGTGTTGGCAGTATGTCACTCTTGAACATGACACTCATTTGCATTCGTATCAGGTTGGGGACATCTCATTTCATCATTCTTGCCTCCATGGGTTTGGGTAATCTCTTTTGACCTCTCATCTGCTCTTTTCCACGTCATCATGACCTCATATCTCTTGATGTAAAATACTACCAAATCAAGAGTCGTGTCGCTGATATGTTCAAGAGAAGTTTTCCTTTGCAATTTTCAACCTCCCTCTGTTCCTCTCTTTAGTCCTGATTAACTATAATCATATTCCTCTATCTCATGTCGATGATGTGGGAAACATTTTGGCCCTCCTTCGACCTGGTCAGTTCCTATTGACTTCAACTCATTATCTAGGAAGTTGATCTAGAGATTCCTTTCCGGTACTTTGGAGCTTGCATGCCTCAATGGCAAGTTCTTTGCATTCGACGATAGGTCCACATCATTGGCCTTCGATCGAGTGGTTATGCAGGTGTTCGACGCCAGATCAATATTCACATTCCATAGATTGTACCTATTGTACATTGAGAGCCATTTTCATTATTGGTCGTTTCTCTTATGCATGTTAACAACTTTCATCATTGGCTGGTAATCAGGTGACTTTCTTGTATGTTCGACTTCAGCTCACATATTCGCATGCTTGAATTTCTACTTGTTCGGGTCGAGATGGAGCACAAGACCCTGGGTTTTTTCTGATAAGATCCAGGATGCAGAATATTGTGGTTTATCATCACTTTGTATTGGATGGCTATGACCATACCTGAGTCTATTTATTGATATTTACTGCTGGATGGTTGCATCCATACCTCGGATATCAGTTTTTGTGTACTCTATTATGGATGGTTGTGCCCATGCCATATGTTCATGCATCAGAGATATCAATTGTATTTGTAATTGCAGGTCTTCTGACAGTGATGTTTGGTTTGAACGCATTCTCATAAAGCATTTCACCCCTTCCTCTCTCTCGGACCTCATGCTTTAGGGGGCATTTATTACACAACATTTTGTCACCATCCTTGCAATCCCCATCCTACACATTGGAGGACCATTTATATGACTAATAAAAAGTGTCATGCCTTGAAAATACCATCATTTCATCCCTTTCCATGAGGACAACATTCCTTATGTTGAAAATTTCCTGAGAAGACCATCAGAAACACATGTTTTTGCATTGTCGTTGGTATCTCGTTATGCTCTCATGCTAATGAGGAATATTAGCACTGGGCCTCGCGCCGATTGGCACTCTATCCCAATGAATTATCTGCGCCAAGCTGTTTTTGTAATGATTTTTAAATATAGAGGTGAATTTTCCATGATAACAAACTTCGTGGGTGAGTCAACCTGAGTGGTTCGACTGAATACTACGACCACCCTCCTTTGGCCTCTTGTTTCCACATTTTGGGGAAACCTCCCAAAGGATAAGGCCTCCCTTCCACTATTGTATGGATTCCAACCTCCTCCTTTTCCTCTATAAATAAAGCTATCTTCCATTGATACACTAGCTGAAGATATCATAGCTAAAAGGTTGAAGATAATTGTTGAACATCTTGTTGAAGAGATAGATCAGAAAGAGACCTTTTTTGAGAAAGAGCTTAGGCTTGTGTCCTCACCTTGTCATCATTCCCGAAGATCCTTCGAGATGCACTTCAACTAAAACTACTGAAGGAGGCTGTGACTTCAAGGCTCCATTTGTAGTCTATTTCTTCTATTTATATATACATGACTATTGTCTAGCTCCCATCTTGTATTAATATGCTTTATTTTACGCAATGTGTTTAGTCCTCCTTGACTAACTAGTTAGCTATGAATGATTTATTGTCTTGTATATCACTCTTGTCTTGTATATTATCTTGTATATTGCTCTTGTCTTTGAGTTGGTCAAAGGTTCAATCTGGAACTATGATAGTTGATCATATGGTGTAGACCAATATAAAGGCATTTAATATGGCACCAAAAATTCCAATAGAGGACTTTGGGGAAAATATCATGCATTTTAGGAAAAAGCATATGATGTTAAAGTTGGGAGACAAGACAGCACGAGACACTATCTTATAAGAGAATAAGAAAATTCAGGAGCTTATAGGGGAAAGTGTCGAATCAACGACTAAGATGTCTAATGTTGAGGAATGACTCAAGTCACTCAGAAGGCAGCAAGAGGAGTACAATTGGAAGTTTCACAACAACCCTCTATAGGGGTACATAGATGAGGCTTGCAACACTACCAACCCTCCTTTATACATTGTGGAGATCAAGGAAAAATTTTCCCAATGGATCATGTTGGGTGATCGAGCAGAGCAACGTGAAGTCAACATCAGGAACCATCAACATAATAGAATTATTCAATGTGAAGGCATTCCAGCATTGGATGCTTCCCATGAGATGGATTGGTGGGAGATTATTAGTTAGAACTATATCAATGAAATGATTCCTAGGAGGATACCGTTAGCCAATGGAATATTGTAGCTTGGGACCTTAGACATCGACAGTGATGGAGGGATGAAATGGTATCATAACCCATAGGTACCAAGACTTAGGTGTCATTACAATCTAGGTGAATCTATTGAGGGCATGATTTGGCGGAGGATTGTTTGGGATCCAGGTATAGAAGCATACATTCGAGATCATTTATCATGGAGGCATGGAATGACACACTGGTTTGTATCGGATCTAGGTATGAGTATACAAATGATTTTGATGTGGATAGAAGTGGATTTCTTGAGGGAAAGAAATATTTGGGCAGGAGGATTTCTAGTTTTCCCTTTTCTTGATGTTGTCAAAAGAGACAAAATTTACCTATGATACTCACCATGGTATTCTCCCATGGGATCTACCTGTTGGGGTTCCCATGTTTTGGCCAGATTAGCAAGACCAAAAGATGAGACAACATCAGAACCATTTTTGGGCCCTAGGATCTAGCCCTCCTAGACCCGGAGAGGGATCTCTCCAAATAGACAAAAGAATGATATATCTTTGAAGCTCAAAATGAGATGTTAGGCTAGTTATGAAGCATAGAGGGGGGTTTAAAAGAATTTGGTTGGTTGGTTGCTAGGTTGAGTCATGAGATCATAGACTGAGAAAGTAATGGGAAAGAAGGAACAAAGCAGCAGGATGTTTCAGCAAAGAGGATAGGTCAAGAAAGTACCATCCATTGGGCTATGGAGTCATGAAAGGAAATTACATGCAACAACTAGCCAAGGCTTTTAGAGGGCAAGTCATCTATACTAAAGGATCTTTTAGATAGATGATGGAATGGAACACCAAGGAAAGAAGGTGAAAGAAGGAAAGACAACCAAATTTCTGTCTATAGATTAGGTCAGAGGTCATTTAACTCCAGACCTGCTTGGACATACTCAAAGGCAGCTCTCAAAAGGGGGACAAAGGGGCTACTTATAGATCGGACCAGAGGTCATTTAACTCCAATTCTGCTTTAGCAAGTCCAAGGGAAAACGAAGATAAGATTAACAAGGGGATCTTAGGAAGGTCAGCTAGTTGCACAAGGATCCTAGTGGACAGGGCTAACTCTGATCCCCAGTGTTCCCAAATCTTCTAGCTTAAACCCAACTGATTCATTTAATTCACACATCAGAGAGTAGGCAATATCATCCACTACTCTGGTTAAATCAACTGAAGACAATTCTCAGACAGCACATAAAGAAGAAAACATTAAAAGTAGGGAGAGAAGAAAACATAGGGCACCTAACAAGGGTGAATCCTATGTTATACTTCTGTTGCCTACTAGAATAACATGAAACAGTATGAAAATGTAATAAACAGAGTTAGGAAAAACATCACCAATAGTAATAAACCAGGATCCTGTGAAATGTGCTTCGATTAATTGATGCAAAACCAGTCATGTACACTATAGCTCAATGGCTAATACAATCCAACTTTCTCCTCCCAGCCTATTACATACAAAATACTCTGTAACTCCCTCTCAAGACTGTTCTAACAGTCAAAATGAATCCCCTAAAAGCAAAAATGCCCAACAACTGGACAACAAAAACTCTTTACAATGTGTTCTGGATTCTTATAGGAGAAACAGAGCAGAAGAGGTAGGTGAAGAATTAAATGAATAATTAGCGCTCAGAAGAGGAGGAAAAACTGCAACCCATTCTGCTTTAAATCTGTGTATCTACCTTTGGCACTCTGGCTACAATATTAATGCCATTCTCTGTTGACTGGACAACCTGAAGAAATAATGATGCTAGGGTCTCCATACCGTGTGACAAATGCTTTTGATGGTGTAGGACTGCTTATAGGGCAGACAATATTCTCAGGGGCACGGTTTATAATAAAAATTGCATGGGCATTTTGTCCTCTAATAAAGAGAAACATTTCTGATGATGTCAAAACCCTGATGTTACCCTATACTATGCACAGGATCTCCTGTTCGATCCTCGGGGTCTTCAAATTTGTACTTTTGCCTTTTAAAAATCTCTGAAGAAGCTCATAAGTCTTCCATTTCTTGCCTCGAGCTCTCTGCTGTTCCTGTACTGTCTTTTTTCATGCATTCTGAGATTTAATGGTGTCGGAGAGGGTTTGCAGAGTTTAAATCTGTCCTTTGATGGAGAAAACCACTCTGCTGATGTATAAAACCTGCTACTCATTAACTCTGGCGCACAAACTTCTGTCGCTGCATTTAAACATTGTAAAATCGTGGCAGACCTTCCCACTTCTCTGTAAACCTGCAAAATATGCAACCCATTAAGAAATCCATGGATGGGGGTGATGGATGCAGAGGGATGATGAGAATGGATGTGCAGATTGGTGACATGGCGGAATGATGCGGAGTTACGGTGAAATATGCAGTGGGATTCTTGGCGGAAAATAGAGCAAATATACACGAAAAACCTTAAAAACATGAAAATGATCCAATATATGTGATGGAATGGGCGCTTGTACGATGGATGCACGTGGAGATGACGTGGCGGGACCGGGGACAGTGGAACATTTAACGGCGAAGGGACAAATCTGGACTGTTGATCGTGGTGGGATCAACGGCGGAGGACGACGGACGGCGGGCCATGGCATGAGCTATCACGTGCGCAATTACATTAAACATCGTGCACCTTCGACGAGCGATAGCCATTGGATGGCCCGCTCCAGATCAGACGGTCTACGGTAATTTCGCTGGGCATCCGTGTCCAGATAATAACGTGCGATGGATGGAGTTAACGGGCGGGGACGACAGTTTGGAAATCGTACACATGGACACGCGTCGGACGGTGAATGGAATCGCTGGGCGTTGGAGAGAAATCACCTACCGTGCATAAGCGGTGCGAAGGAAACCAGGGGGTTTGGAATAGTCGTATGGGAACCACCAACATCGGATGCACTGTGGGCCATCGGATCTTTGTGGAAATGGATGACGATGGTGCGATGAGGAAAATGAGCGGATAGGCTAGGGGGGTATCAGGTTTAACGTTCACCGTCCGATCAACCACGATCAACGGCAGACATCGCGCCCAATAGGAAATGGGGGAATAAGCGCCTTTCAGACTGGCGGATGGTTACAACACTGGATCGCATGGAGGAGAAGGCATGGGGCTAGCGGAGAAAGGGATGAGGCCTATTACAAGGTCGTAAGTGGGTTTTTAACCCATTTTTAATGAAATTACAGGCTAGAAGGGGTAACGATAGAAGGACTAAGGGGGATGGAGGGGGGATTTGGGGAAAAAAAAGGGTGATGGTAAGAATCAAAGGGGATTTTGAAGGGGTTTAGAGGGTTGATAGGGGGAAACAGAGCGGAAAAAAACACTTTGACAGAAAGAGGAGAAGGGGAAAAAGGGACATTTGCTGGGGTGCAAGGGGTAAATGAAGGCCCTTTGGAGCACACATTTATAACCAGTGAGGCTTTAAGATAGGAAATCAGCAGAGGGGGTTTCACTGCAAAGTAGAGGCTGGCAGAAGACATTCAAGGATGATGCGTCTTCAGGGGAGATGCATTCCTTGAAGATCTCCAAAATAATATAGCCCCCAGCTTGCTTGTCAAGAATTTCATATGGGAGCTAACAATGGCTCCACATGGGGATGGATTCTTCTTGAAGGAGGCAAGAAACTAGAAATGATCTTTGGAGTAGGCCAGTTGCCTGCTGCTTGGCACATCCATTTCTTTGATTTATAGCTGCCACAATATGAATATGTTACATCAGCAGAAACATTTTTCCCAACAAAACTACCTACCCTCACTACAATCCTAACAATTTTCCCTTCAGGGTGCATTTGAACTAGTAGACCCTTTACATAATTTTATTTTACAGAAAGAAAATAAACCTATTCTACATCTACCCTTATTACTCCATAAGACCAGATTAGACTGTTGGTCTCACATGTTTCTCTACCTACACTACTACCTGCTAGGATTAGACTGTCTAGCACGTTTCTTCTCTATTTCTAAGACAGAAATTGAAAACAGTCAAGCCAGGATTAGACAGTCTGGCTTGTTGAACTTTGCAGAGATTAAAACAACTAACTACTTGTTCACAGGCTGAGCTTTATTTCAGAATTCCTACCCACCCTACTCTAACTTGACATATTTACAAATATAGCTCACAAACATTGTATTCTAATGTAACCAGTCCACCAAGTGATCCCATGGCTGGTCTTTCTTGCTCAACTCCTTGAGCAGGCTGGATAGGCAGGGCATCTCCCACTCTTTATGTTTAATAGCAGCAGCTTTGAAAAGTTTCCTTCCTGTCTGCAACATGCTGCTCAACAAAAAATTTGATCCTTCTTCAAATGTGTGCAGGAAATGTACATAAGGATCGTGAAATGATACCTGGTTATGAATATCTAGCAGGCAGGCTTCAACTAGGATTTCTTCTTCTTCCACTGGACGGAGAAAAAGACTCTCTTGGAGTAGAGTGTCTCCTTCATCTTCTGAACTGGAGGACTCATCATATATTCGATTTGAGTCCTCTTGGAGCTCTGATATGTTCTGATCTGGTGGGCTAAGCTCTGTGAAAATATCAATGTATTCTTGGGCAGGGGCATGTTCCGTTTCTTCCTCTTTTTCAGGAGTAGGCTCCTTATTTTCAACCTGCTTAGGAATCTCTTCTTTGCTTTCCTCATCATTTTCTGAAAGGAAATACTGCTGGTCTCCGATCTCATGACACTCATCACTGATGTTTTCATATATTTCCCCATCAGTGTCATAGATAGGCTGACTGATTTCACTGCTTCTCTAGAGTTGATGGAACTGATTTTCCTCCCACAAATTTGTTAATGATGGCTCAGCAAAATCTACTTCTGTTTGGGAAACATCATCATCAGATAGATTAAAGATGGGAGAATCATGAATGTAAGTAGTGTTACCAATCAACTGAACTGGATTCTCAGCAAATATTTCTTCATTCCGATCCACAGAGGAGTCTTCTGGATCTGTGTCATCAAAATCATAAGATGAATGAGCCAGAGTGTGTGTTCTATAGAAGATTTCTGGGGTGGACTGCTGGTTTAATATCTGATCAATCTCTTCTTCTGTCAAAAGAGGGGTTTTCCTTTCATCATGGGAAGAAGAACATCAGTCCTCTCTCTCTTGTATTAGCTGATTTGGAGGCTGAATGTTTTCTTGAACCTCTTCTTCCATATCAGATTTTGCCTCTTCTATGTGGTCTCCTGTTTCCTCAAGGAAACTTTCTCTATCAGCCTTTGCTAATAGGTCCTGATATTCTCTGATCAGTGTAACACAAGGCATAGGTAAGAAATCAGGCAGTCCCTGATCACTTTCCTCTTCATATTCTACAGATTCCTGAGCATCATACATGTCTTGCTCATCGTCTTGGTCTTGGGTTTGTTCTTGTTCTGGGAGATGCACGGGCTGCTCTAAATAATCCTCATTTGCACTCATATTAGCCATATACATCTCCAGCACTTTACCAAACGTTTATGTTATTTCACTTAATTGATCATAAAAAGCATCATATTTTGCATCTCTGACCATTTTTGGATTCATGCTTATGCAAAGAAGGCTATTGCTTCTTCTCAACCAGTTCAGATTCTTCTACCAGTGGAGTCATTTGGTCTTTTGGGAGTTATGGAGTGTGGAGTCTCCAGGTGGATGTATATGAACATTTGAGGTATGATGCTATCCACCGTCAGCAGTGTGAATGCCAATCTAACCAGAGATTCTGGGTCTATGAGTGCCTAGGAATGTTTAAGCTGAAATGCACTGTTCCCCAGCGGAGTCGCTATTATGTTGGGGTTCCCATATTTTGGCCAGATTGGCAAGACCAAAAGATGAGACAAAATCAGAACCACTTTTTGGCCCTAGGATCTAGCCCTCCTGGACTCGGAGAGGGATCTCTCCAAATAGAACAAAGAATGATATATATTTGAAGCTCAAAATGAGATGTTAGGCTAGTTATGAAGCACAGAGGGGGGTTTAAAAGAATTTGGTTGGTTGGTTGCTAGGTTGAGTCATGAGATCATAGACTGAGAAAGTAATGGGAAAAAAGGAACAAAGCAGCAGGATGTTTCAGCAAAGAGGATAGGTCAAGAAAGTACCATCCATTGGGCTATGCAGTCATGCAAGGAAATTACATGCAACAACTAGCCAAGGCTTTCAGAGGGCAAGTCATCTATACTAAAGGATCTTTTAGATAGATGATGGAATGGAACACCAAGGAAAGAAGGTGAAAGAAGGAAAGACAACCAAATTTATGTCTATAGATCAGGTCAGAGGTCATTTAACTCCAGACCTGCTTGGACATACTCAAAGGCAGCTCTCAAAAGGGGGACAAAGGGGTTGCTTATAGATCGGACCAGCGGTCATTTAACTCCAGGTCTGCTTTAGCAACTCCAAGGGAAAACGAAGATAAGATTAACAAGGGGATCTTAGGAAGGTCAGCTGGTTGCACAAGGATCCTAGTGGACAGGGCTAACTCTGATCCCCAGTGTTCCCAAATCTTCTAGCTTAAACCCAACAAGAACATCTAAGAACTGATTCATTTAATTCACACATCAGAGAGTAGGCAATATCATCCACTACACTGGTTAAATCAACTGAAGACAATTCTCAAACAGCACATTGGGAACCTAACAAGGGTGAATCCTATGTTATACTTCTGTTGCCTACCAGAAGAACATGAAACATTATGAAAATGTAATAAACAGAGTTAGGAAAAACATCACCAATAGTAATAGACTAGGATCCTGTGAAATGTGCTTCGATTAATTGATGCAAAACCAGTCATGTACACTATAGCTCAATGGCTAATACAATCCAACTTTCTCCTCCCAGCCTATTACATACAAACTACTCTGTAACTCCCTCTCAAGACTGTTCTAACAGTCAAAATGAATCCCCTAACAGCAAAAATGCCCAACAACTCGACAACAACAACTCTTTACAATGTGTTCTTCTGGATTCTTATAGGAGAAACAGAGCAGAAGAGGTAGGTGAAGAATTAAATGAATAATTAGCGCTCATAAGAGGAGGAAAAACCGCAACCCATTCTGCTTTAAATCTGTGCATCTACCTTTGGCACTCTGGCTGCAGTATTAATGCCATTCTCTATTGATTGGGCAACATGGAGAAATAATGATGCTAGGGTCTCCATACCGTGTGAAAAATGCTTTTGATGGTGTAGGACTGCTTATAGGGCAGATAATCTTCTCAAGGGCACGGTTTATAATAAAAACTACATGGGCTTTTTGTGCTCTAATAAAGAAAAACATTTATGATGATGTCAAAACCCTGATGTTACCCTATACTGTGCACAGGATCTCCTGTTCGATCCTCGGGGTCTTCAAATTTGTACTTTTGCCTTTTAAAAATCTTTGAAGAAGCTCATAAGTCTTCCATTTCTTGCCTTGAGCTCTCTGCTATTCCTGTATTGTCTCTGTTCATGCATTCTGAGTTTTAATGGTGCTGGAGAGGGTTTGCAGAGTTTAAATTTGTCCTTTGATGGAGAAAACCACTCTGCTGATGTATAAAACCTGCTACTCATTAACTTTGGCACACAAACTTCTGTCGCTGCATTTAAACACTGCAAAATCATGGCAGACCTTCCCACTTCTCTGTAAACCTGCAAAATACGCAACCCGTTAAGAAATCCATGGATGGGGGTGATGGATGCAGAGGGATGATGAGAATGGACGCGCAGATTGGTGACATGGCGGAATGATGCTGGGTTACGGTGAAATATACAGTGGGAGTCATGGCGTAAAACAGAGCAAATATACACGAAAAACCTTAAAAACACGAAAATGATCCAATATATGTGATGGAATGGGCGTATGTACGATGGATACACGTGGAGATGACGTGGCGGGACTGAGGACAGTGGAACAGTCGAAGGCGGAGGGACAAATCTAGACTTTTGATCGTGGCGGGATCAACGGCGGAGGACGACGGACGGCGGGCCATGGAATGAGCTATCGTGTGTGCAATTACATTAAACATCATGCACCTTCGACGAGCGATAGCCGTCGGATGGCCCGCTCCAAATCGGACGGTCAATGGAAATTTCACTGGGCATCTGTGTCCGGACAATAACGCACGATGGATGGAGTTAACGGGCAGGGACGGCGGTTTGGAAATCGTACACATGGACACGCGTCGGACGGTGAATGGAATCGTTGGGTGTTGGAGAGAAACCGCCTACCTTGCATAAGCGGTGTGAAGGAAACCGGCGGGTTTGGAATAGTCGTATGGGGACCACCGGCATCGGACGCACTGTGGGTCGTCGGATCTTTGGGGAAATGGACGACGATGGCGCGATGAGGAAAATGAGCGGATAGGCCAGGGGGGTATCGGGTTTAACGTTCACCGTCCGATCAACCACGATCAACGACAGACATCGCGCCTAATAGGAAATGGGGGAATAAGCGCCTTTCAGACTGGTGGATGCTTACAGCGCTGGATCACATGGAGGAGAAGGTGCGGGGCTAGCGGAGAAAGGGATGAGGCCTATTACAAGGTCGTAAGTGGGTTTTTAACCCATTTTTAATGAAATTACAAGCTAGAAGGGGTAACGATAGAAGGACTAAGGGGGATGGAGGGGGAAGTTGGGGAAAACAAAGGGTGAGGGTAAGAATCAAAGGGGATTTTCGAGGGGTTTAGAGGGTTGATAGGGCGAAACAGAGGGGAACAAAAACACTTTTACAGAAAGAGGAAAAGGGGAAAAAGGGACATTTGCAGGGGTGAAAGGGGTAAATGAAGGCCCTTTGGAGCACACATTTATAACCAGTGAGGCTTTAAGATAGGAAATCAGCAGAGGGGGTTTCACTGCAAAGTAGAGGCTGGCAGAAGACATTTAAGGATGATGCGTCTTCAGGGAGATGCATTCCTTGAAGGTCTCCAAAATAATATAGCCCCCAACTTTCTTATCAAGAATTTCATAGGGGGGCTAACACTACCCATATTATTTTGGTCAAAATGGACAGAATTTACCCATGGTACTTACCATGATATTTCCCATGGGATTTACCCATATTATTTTCCTTTGTTTTTCGGGGGAAAATAATAAATAATGTTTATAGAGAGTCCCTCAAGCCTATAAAAGGGGTCAGGAACTATTCCTTTGCATCATCTCAAGCTTGTTTGTCTTATTTTTTTGTGTTCAAAACTTGGCAGGGATAGTTCTAGGTTGATCCTGAGATGAAAGCCCCACAGTGAGACATGTGTGGTGTATCCATCCAAGATTTACAAGTCGGCTTCATTATCATAGATTTTTCATTGTTGAGCAACCGTGCATGCTATTTTTACGGTTTAAAATCTTATTGTATCACCACATTTTATTTTATTTTCAGGTGATAATATCAAACACCCTCTTCCCACATCTACCCATGTAATCGAGCAATTGAGGTAAACATTTGACGAAGAGTTACTACGAAATGATTCAAACTTCTAGGTGGCCTTAAGGAAGTGGAACCAAGAGAAATGCATCAAAAAAACCTTTGACATCAGTAACATAACTCCCAGAAGCCAACCCAGACACTCAGGAATCTAGCCACTCAGTCCCACTGAGGTTTTTTCCCTTCAAACCCTCGGACGTTCCCACCTTATAGGAATGGGTGTGTTTGGGAGGCTCTGGAAACTCGCACAACATATGGATGTCTGCATCCAATAAGATTTTCCCACAAACCTGTGCCACCGTCCGTGAGATTTGAGCCAATGTTTCGAGCCCACGTCATTCCCAGAACTCAATGACAAGTTTAGAAATGAAAAATAACAGTGAAACAATGGTGCACAAGAAAACGTTCGAACAAGGAATTGATTGGACCCCCACTATCCATGATATGCATTTTGTCAAACATGTCATAAGGATGTAATATAGAAGTTCAAACAACAAATCTGAGCATAGGGGTCTCATATTTATCTAAGAATTTTTAAGATGCATTGTTGCTACAAAACATTAATTGCATTATAGTATATTTAGGCATAGATAGATTGTTCATTTAATTACGAATCAAAACATGATTAGAGCCATACATCATCACCATCATAAAACTTAGTCATAACCAACATGTAAGCAACATAAATGACAAGCACATACAACCATACAAGCGAGAACATAACAAGCATATTTAACCATCAATACAAGGGGAAAAGAGCCCTTATTTCCATAAGAAAATTGCAACTAAGTCTGGTACATCTACGTTCCAGCCAACCATAGACATGACTGACCCAAATATATCTTCAGCCAGTCACCTCCATTCCATATTCCAAGCATTAATTGGGATCTCATGAACCAAATCCATCAAAGCCAAGCCAATGCTTCTATCAGCCAAACCACCTCAACCCTCAACTAGTGATTCCACCTCATGGTCAGACATCCCAACCATCACAGATTGGTCTCTACCGAGGTTGTTCCAGGGCTCTAGAGTGTTTTTTCCAACCAAGGCTTCCAGGACTAGTAGCTCAACCCTAGTTGTTACAGGGCTTCGAGATCATTTCTCCAACAAGGGCTTCCAGCACTAGTAAATCAACCCACCTAGAGATTCAAGAGCGTTTGTCCAACCAAGGATTCCGGGACTAATATCTCAACCCACAACTATCCGTCGGGATTTCAGATCATTTTTCTAACCAAGTCTTCTAGGAATTAATAGCTCAACCCACAACTAAAGGAACATGAGAACCAACTAGAAATAAAATAATGAAACTGAACCCGCAACACCATGGTTATCAAGGAAATGGCAAGGCTAGGAAAATACACTATCAATCCACGAAATCCTCCATGCCAATGATAGATCATGACCAAGAAACTAGATGTGTACACCATACATACCAAAAATTGTGAGGAAAACATACATGCAACTTGGTACTTGCAATCAAAACTTGTTCTAGCTTCTGATCCAAATTTCCTCTTGCACTTTCGTACATTTCATTTGCCTTCTTTCTCCAAATCACCGAGTATGCCACGCTCTCCAAGATTTATCCAAGGAAAATCTAAGTATTGAAGAGTATGAGAGACTGAGAGAATAATGAGAAGTCCAAAACTGAACAGAGCAAAATCCATGAAGTGGTACTCATAAGCCCTTTTATTAATTAGGCTTTATTTTCTTCATTTTCCATTATTTTCCTTCATTTCTTCCTCATGTGCAATATGTGACCTCTCACCTCCCTTTTCTTCTATTTTCCATTATTTTCATAAATAAATTCCAATGAAATCCACTTTTCCTTTCAAAATCCTTAGTCATTTCTTTTGGCAATTTCCAAAGCCATAATAAAACATGTGAACACCTTCACTAGGATGTTTTTCCCAACATTCATTTTGGAATAGGTGTCCCATGACCTTGGTTATTATTTTTCCTTTACTAAATTTTATTACATGGAAGTTTTACTAGGGTTGTTACAGAACCCTCGCCCTTGGGGGAACACCATCCTCGGTGTTCAATAACACCTACAACCAACAAGATTGTTGTAAGAAAAACATACTTCCCATGGAGCTTTATAACATAGCTCATTGAAATATTTACAATGAGAAACCTACTTAGAAGTAGGCAACATGAAAACATAACGACATAATGACATGACACCCTTTGATCTAGGTGGACATTGGTGGCTGCCTACCTATTCCACTCAGGCCCCCACCATTGTTTCTTTAAGAGTTTTAGTTTCCTTAAATGTACCACATTTTACTATTTTTGGTAGCTTTTCGTGTCTTAAACTTGTAGAGCCATTTTGAGGCCCTAAATGACGTTTTTTGGGAAAACAAGGACCAACATCGACTATTTTTATTCGTGATATAGATATTTCTAACGATGTACTTTGGTTTGTATTTAACATACAAAGAATCATTGGTTATAGATAAAGCTCCTAGGAGTGAAATATTACCTGAAGAAATACTTCAAGTATCAATCATATGAGCATTATAATCTTTCCACCCACACAATCATTTATTTTTTCCCATGTAGATTAATTTGGAGCTTTGAGATGGAAAAAATTGAAATGATGATTGGATTTAGTAAGAATTGCTAGTTTCATTGAAGTCAAATTTGTTTGCTTTCTGTCTATGTTGTTTTATTGGTTTTGTATTCCCCTGGTTATCTAGATCTTGAGCAATAGGTTCATGATTCAAGTGTTTATGCCCTTCTTCATGAACCATTGTCAACTCTTCAATTACAGAAATCTGTTGAACAGATTGTGTCTTGTCATACTTCAGGTAATTAATAAAACCATATTTTTTGTCAAAATATTATTCTGACTCAAAAATACTACTCAAGCCCGAATGCCTCCAAATGGCCACATGAAAAAAAAATCATCAAAAGGATCAATGTCAAACACATCTAAAAATGTAGAGATGTTGAAAATGCCACATATTATTTTACTCCAAATTTTTCCTAAACCCCACACGCACCTGATATGGCAACAATTATACACCAACAAAATAAACTTCCGCACAGTTTACCATAGGATTCTGGCCTAGTGGCTCACCCTTCCTCTACCTTAAAAATCCTTACGCAGTGGTTCCAATCACTTTTCATTCTAGATCACAACATTTAGAATCTAGATGACACCCTGATGTAGGCAAGACACAATGCATGTCAATTGTCTTATGACACTGCGAATTAAGGAGCCATGTAAGCGTGCTACTCTCTGATCCATGATCTACTATATGATCCCCACGCAGCACACCGAGCCAAAGGATGATCGACATAATATGAAAATTCAATCACCCATGCACTGGATTGATCCCCATGAAATTGAGGAGACCAGGCATGCAGCAAACCTACAACAACACTTCGATTTCGGCCCAAATTCAACCAGGCTAGTGTATTTCACTTCCTTTCTTGGAAACAAAGGTTAACAAATTTGTAGACTTTACTCAGAATCCAAAATTTCAGTTTCAATTCCATTTCGAGATTCCAATTGGATGAAGGGGGTATGTAAATATATATTCGTCAACAAATCCACATGTCCATGTTTAATCTGCTTGCTCCACATCAATTGATCAAATTTCATCATCCCTTCGTCCCCATTGGTGTCTCTTGCTCCTTCCACCACTTGCCTTGCTCGATACACGTTTTCCTCTCCTTCAACATAGCTTCAACACATTGACTTTCAGTTAAACCTCCTTATGCTGATAGCTGGTGAATTCCTCACGCCGCTCTTGACTATAATTATTTCTGACACTGCTCAGTGGTCTAGCATCTCGTGAGGTCATGAATAAGAATTGTTGAACAAGAATTCTTCCTCACACTTCTAGGGGCTTGAATATGGAACTTGTTAGAAAATGTAATTCCCACTTGTCTTAGTTGTGATTCTTTCTATGTATAGAGTCTGTTCCTATTCAATAAGAGTTAGCTAAACATAAGTTCCTAGTTTGGTGTGAGGTTGAGATATTCTCTCAACCGAGTTATTTTGCATCCAAGATAGTTTTCCTATATTGAGACTATACTTGATGTATATATTTTTAATTCTCTTGATTAATAGAATTAAGTGTGTATATGAGATTTCATCTTGGTATCGAAGCCCGTAAGGGCCTTTGGCCCTTCCTTGGCATAGGAAAATAAAAGACTGTATTTGTATAGTTTTATTAAATTTTTTTTGTCCATCTTACAACATTGGTGAGCGATCTTCCGAAGCTGGAGCATTGTTGGTGAAGGCCGTGACATGACAAAGATTTATTTTGTGATGGAATATGTTAGAGGCAGAGATCTCTTAAACAAGGTCGCCAAGGAGAGATTAAAGGAGGATGCTACGAGGAAATATTTTCAGTAGCTGATGTGTGTCGTTGTTTTTTTTTGTCACAGCTGGCGGGGGGGGGGGGGGGGGGGTTACCACCGTGATTTGAATCTGGAGAACCTGTTGTTGGACAAGAACAAGAATCTGAAGGTCTCTGACTTTGAGCTAAGCGTGTTGCTTGAGTAGTTCAAGCAGGATGACCTCCAGCATATGACCTGCGGCACACCGGCCTATGTAGCGCTGGAGATCATCGCCAAGAAGGGCTATGATGAGGCCATGGACAAAATCTGGTCGTGTAGTGTGATACTGTTCATTCTTATGGAGGGATACCTACCTTTTTCAAATGTGGTAGTGTGTTCAAGGGACAACAATCACCTTCACTAGCAGTATGTGTATATCACCCAACATGCTGTTTGGCATGATTAGTGAAATTTCCAACTCCTACACTATAAAACTCCACTTTTATGTTCAAAATTGGTCGAAAGACGTGCGGAGAATCGAAGCCAAATCCCACATGTTTTGAAGGAGCCATCAAATATTCTAGGTAGGAGGAGGAGTCATTAAAACAATGATGAAATCTTGGTCTTCATTCCCACTGTTGTTCCTACAAGGAGCGGAGCACACAATGGCTATGGCGAGAGGGGCTAGCTAGGCTGGAGTTCATGGAGTGCATGCGCGTGCTGGCTGAAATTTTCTGTTTTCCCCATGTTCCTGATAGAAGCTAATGGCTAACATTTTCTTTCCAAGGATCCATTATCATAGTGCAACAGGGAAAGAATGAAAGCACTAAGCTCTTCCTTGTCATCTTCAATTGGGTGCGGACAATGCATGAACAATGCAAAATATTTGTGGGCAAGTGGTAATGTTTTCTTCAAAGGAATCCATGGTATGATTCCTGCGGGTCGATTTTATCTATGCTTCCGTTTACTCGTCTCTCATTTTTGGAGTTATTTGGAGCCGAGAGCGATGTTTCTCTGGAGCTCGTGGTCGCCGTGGATGTTGCATGGATCGTTGTAGCAGCGAATCAAGATTTCTTGGGTTGTTCCTCATGGTTGTGATGCCCAATTCATCTGCTTTATGCAATAGGGCCATGGAAGACATCTAAGCCATGACAGTGGAGCTTTGCGGGCTGACATGGAGAGGTACTTCTTGCTTGTGCACTATCAAAATTTAGTTTTTTAATTTTGTGTGCACACTGGTCTTGGACAGCCTCTCCTCCAAGAGAAAGTGAGTGTAGGGGATTGAATGAAGCATTAGGGAGCTTAGAGCCATTGAATAGGTGGAGGATGAATTCAAGGGTCTTACTGTCTCAGGAGGCTCTGAGGCCTCTAAACCCAGTTCCTCCCACGTGATACTTTCTGATGAAGTATGCAAAGATGAATCTGAAATGGGCACCAAAGCTGGAGAATTAGCCTTGCAGCGACCTGATGTAGATCAAATCATTGATATTGTGAATAATCGTTTTTTATTTGGAGAGAGGGTGATTGACGACACTGAGAAGAGATGAGTTCTCAAATGATGGTTTTAATATGCTGTCAACACAGGTGTTAGAGTTTTGAACTCACAAATATTTCCAGGAAGGGAGTTAATGGTGCTCGAATCTGGTGGTGAATTTGATGGAAATGCTACCATGTCGGAGAAGGGAGTGTTTACTCTGTGGTGCTAGTGAGCATAGATTTTGACCCTGATTGAATGATTGTGCAGTTAAGATATTGCAGTTGTGGTTGGTGCTCTTGCCTTAATGCACAAAAATCACAGTAATATTTAGATTTTGGAATGTGCTTTTATTTCATATTGTTTTCAAGGGAATATGTCTAGAAAGTTTGTATACATATTGAGATTCATGACGTCAATATGAAGTCATTTTGTTAGAATTTGTGACTCTAACTAATGATAGGTAAAGCATGGAGATTCAAGACCAATATATCCAAAACTTGGAATTACAAAATCTATGATAGAAATATTCAAGCAGGAAAATTTATGGCATAGTCATTGGTTAAAGGATCTAGTTTCGAAACCAGAGGGTGATCTTCTTCAAAGTTTGGATCTCCGAGGGGTTATAAACATTGGCAATTTTTATGAAGGTAAATCCTCTCTGCAGATAGAGACGATCCCTCTAGCCCTAGTGTGGGTATAGTAAAAAAAGACACGCTAAAGTGTTGCTTCCTAGTTAATGAATGAACAAAATACACAGTAGATTGACCTACCTTGAATCCAAAGTTGCTGTCGTTACAGAATGAGTAGTGGCCTCTCGCTCCTGCCTTGGAAAATAACAATCCATTCACTTTCATGCTCAGATATCTGCAAAAAAGACGAATAACAAGAACAACATATGGTAAAATAGTTTCACTCACAACTATTAGCCAGTCAAAGAGGGCTAAACATATCGCATCAAATAAACATCATAACACAATAGTGGAACCAAATAGTAGTCATGTATATTAATGAATAGAAGGAAGAGTACAACCAATACTTTGATGTCACAGTCTCCTCCAGTAGGGTTCAGGAAAAGCGCGTCTCAAATGTTTGTCAAGGAATTAGGACGGGATGAAGGCATGAAATCAAGCTCTCTTAGAAGTCATCGACTCAAGCTTCCTCAACATAATTCCTTCTTATTCCATCTTCTCTAGTAGTTCAGCTATAGTATGTATAATTCTACCAGTTCAGCTAGCTAGTACTAAGAGAGATAGCTTCATTTATAGAGGAAAAGGAGGAGGCTGGGATCCCTACAAAGTTGGGAGGGAGTCCTATCCTTTAGGAGAGTTCCAAGGGAGGTGGAAACTACTAACTAAAGGAAGAAGTCTGTGGTTTTTTTCGTTCAACCACTCCCAGTGACTCATCCTTGAGGTGGTTGGAATAGAACCTCTGCCTTTGTTTTTAAAAAACATTCCATTAACAACTTGGAGTGGGTGTCTAAATGGCACAGAGCGCCAACTAGCGTGGGCTCAGCTTTAAATTTCCCAGTCGGTGCGAGGGTGTAACTAGCTACTCGTGCCAACGCAAAAATAGGGATTTTTACAGTTCTGCTCAAGGAATGTCAACAAGAAGAATGTTAATTTAATCAAAAGGGATGCAACGATGGTATTTTCAAAGCATGACACTGCTTATTGGTCATAGAAACGACCCTCCAATGTGTGAGTTGGGGATTGCAAGGATAGTGACAAAATGTTTTGTAACATATGCCCCCTAAAGCATGAAGCCCGAGGGAGAGGGAGGGATGAAATTCTTTATGAGAATGCGTCCGTACCAAAAACTATTGTCGGAAGACCAACAATTACAAATACAACTGATATCTATGATACATGAATCATGTGGCAAGGGCGCAGCCATCCATAATAGAGTATATAAAAACTGAGATCGGAGGTATGGACACAGCCATCCAGTAGTAAGGATCAATGAATAGACACAGGTATGGTTGCAGCCATCCAATCAAAAGAGTCATGCAATAGGTCATAATAATCCACAAAAATCCGTAGCTTGGATTTTATCAGAAAAAACCCAAGGTCTTGCGCTTCATCTCAACCCGAACAACTACAATTTCGAGCATGCGAATATATGAGCTGAAGTCAAACATGCAAGAAAATTGTCTGATTACCAGCCAATGATGAAAGTTGTTAACAGATGCGAGAGAAACCACCAATTATGACGATGGTCCTCAAGGTACAAAAGGTACAATCCACGGAATGTGAACAATTATCTGAAGTCAAACATTCGCAGAATCACTCGATGAAAGGCCAATGATGTGAAACTTGCGTCGAATGCAAAAAACCTGCCATTGAGGCATGTAGGCTCCAAGGTACCAGAAGCGAGTCTCTAGATCAAATTCCTGGATAATGAGCTAAAGTCGACAGGAAGTGACTTGGTTGAAGGAGGGCCATAATGTTTCCCACATCATCAACACGAGACAGAGGAACATGATGAAATTGAATCAGGACCAACAGGGAACTAGAGGAAGGTTGACAACTGTAAAGGTAAACTTCTCTTAAACATATCAGTAGCACGACGTTGGATTTGGCAGTATTTTACATCAAAGGATATGAGATCATGATGATGTGGAAAAGAGCAGATGAGAGGTCAAAAGTGATTACCCAAGCCCATGGAGGAAAAACTGATGAAATGAGATGTGCCCAACCTGACATGAATGTAGACAAGTGCCATGTTCAAGAGCGACATACTACCAACATAGCTAAAACTTGGTTCCATTTTCTCCCACCATTTCTGGCAAGTACCCCAATTATTTTTTAAGACAAACTTGAAGGGGATAACATATGCTTGCACTGTAAGTTAGTCCTTCATAAAAATCAAACCTAGTACATTTTACGAGCCCTAGGAAGGAGGAACTCGAATAACTTCATGGTGATGAAGTCTGATGTCATCAAAGTTTAACGAGTTTGACAAAGGGAGAACTCGACATATTTTCATATTTAGAGATTTTGAAAAGAAGGTAGAAAAGAAAATTGTAGAAATCCTTTTTCGTAGGTATTCTCACAGATCCGAAAAGGTAGAAAACTGTGTTTGAGAGAACCTCTTAGTCACAATAATCTAAGGTATTCCTTTTTCGTAAATAATCTATCCCAACCCGAAAAACGGTTAAACGTATACTGGGTAGATAGCATTTCACATCCATTTAACGATTTCGAAATGAAAAGAGTCTCAAAAATATTTTCAAGTTTATAGAGTTAGAAAAGAGTTGAAAGATGACTCCAGTAGTGACTTTTTTGTGCTTTTACTGAGTCTGAAAAAGTATAAAATATAACTCGCTACTTCATCATTGTCGCATGAAAAACCTATGCTGCACAAGAGACATGTGTAAAACCCATTTCTTGAAAACAATATAAAATAATCAAAAACATATCCTAAAACCTAATTAGGGTTGTGAAAAAGTTATAAAATTCCAAAAATGGTAAAATAATTACTTTTCACTTTTTACCTCTTGTGGAGCAACAGTTACCCATTTCACTGTGCAATCGTGCGACAATGATAACGGCCAATCCAACAAACCAATCTCAAATCCGTCAACTCCAGGTAAGAGCTGAGATCCACCTCGTCATCTTAAGTCATTTCTTACTATCTGAAAACTTCAATTTTGAATTTTGGGGAAGAAAATTAAAAAATTAGGGCATTGCAGTCGATGCGGGTTTCAGGCACAGAGTTGCGCCAACCGCTCAATTTTTAACACTAGGGCACGCCCATTGGCACGACTATTTGAGAAACAGTCGCACCAATGACACAAACCATTTCTAAGCAAAATGTTGATCGAATGTCCCAATTAATCACAAACTTCATGTTCAAAATTGACTACTACCACTCATATGAATGCGTTTCCAGGTAGAAAGAGGAAAAATGGTTATCGAATGGAAGGAAAGAGAACATAGTGAGAAAGAAGAGCTGGCCATGGAAAATGAGAGAGTCATGCAAGCTCTCAGAAACTGTGGTCTGAAAAAATTCTTCTTAACGCCATGTCTCCGAGCCCAACTAGAATTATTACAATATCTGGTCAGCATATGGGATGAAGATCAAGAGAACTTCATCCTTCGGGATAAAGAACTTGAGATTGAAGTTTCCAACATGTATTTCATCACAGGATTATCACGGAGGAGAGCAACACCAATCCTAAGATGTTGGCCCAAAGAGACATGCCGGTATGTCATCGATAGCAAGGCAAATCCCTCGCGTTTTCGACCCTTAAGGTGAGGGCGGTGAGGAAGATGAGATAGTGTGAAATCCGGAGGGAATCACATGAGGAGTCTCGGATTATGCACGTTTTGACAATGTTCCTCGTGCCTACCAGAGGCATACCGTAGGGGTGCCTAGCTGAATTCACTGCTTGATGAGGCGGCTCTTATGGGCAATGACATGTTATCACGAGCACCATGCTCACTAGACACCTAGGTTTTATTTTGTCTGCATATTTTTGAGAGACATGATGTCTCAGGGTGTAACATAAACACACATATATTTTTTGAAGTTATGATGCAGATGGCTGCAAACATGCGATATATATCTATATCTGTGTGTGTGTGTGTGTGTGTGTGTATCTTCCTACATGGATCTTTTACATATGATAATGCTTTTACAAATCACATGAATGTCTATCTAATACAATGTTAGCCACTGTATCAGTTAATGTGTTCATTTGTCTAGGAATATGTTGATAGGTGATAAAATCAAAATGTCTTTCCAGCAAAAAAATACGTAAATAAAATATCAAAATGTGTGGATTTCTAATTGAATAATGATTATTGAGTTGCAAAACAACAAGTTGTGAATCTAGATTTACAAGCAACGCGCATATTTCGAGGTTGATCGCCTCAGTTAATAGCTCAATGACAGTGCTATATTCGGTGACATTATTTGTAGTTCCTCCTATACAAATACCTTGTAGTCCTATCAACTCACCAACAGGATCATAAATTACCCAGGCTGTCGAAGACAAATTCCTAGTACTGCAGGAAGCACCATCCACGAAATCGACATAAGGGGTAATAGACATTTGCACAATAAGCAAGACCTAATATGCAGGAGGATGCTCGCAAAGCACACCAAACGAAAAACATGTACAAAAATGAAAAAGAACCTATGTACACCTATTATGCATGAATGACTCACGCATAATATTTGTTGAGATACAACCCATTTTTGGGTTGTTCAAGAGGATGACCTTCGTAGTGAATCAGCTCATAGGCCCCATTCCGCAACACACATTTAACGATGTAGGGCCCATGCCACATAGTTTGAAATTTTCTTGACCCTAGCTTATCATGAGCTTGGTCATACAGAAGTACGAGATATCCTTCAATGAAAGAATGAGGGGAAACTGACTGATAAAAATGAGCTTTGACCCGATTTTTATGTGCTTCAATAATTAGGGAAGAAAAGTGGTGGGTTTCATCCAGCCTTTCTAAATAAAGGAGACATTCTTCCTCTAGCAAAGTATTCGACAGTAACTTAATATCCAACTTGAGCGAAGGTATTTCACTTTCAATCGGGAGAGTAACTTCCAAGCCATAAACTAACTGGAAAGGAGTGAACCTAGTCACACTCTTAACTGAGGTTCAATATGGCCAAAGAGTCAAAAATAACATGAGATGCCAATTTTATTTGTGGATCCCAACCATACGTCGAAGCATCGTGAGAAGAACTTTGTTCACAGCTTCAACCTGGCCATTGGCTCGAGGGTAGTACGGCGTTGAGCTGTCATGACACAGACCCAACTTAGAAGTCAACTCCACCATGATATAATGTCGAAAATGGGAACCATGATTGGTAACGATGGATTGAGGGACACCAAACCTAGCAATAATATGATTGAAGATGAATTGGGCAGTTGTTTTACCGTCGGTGGAAAGTGTAGTCATTGCATCGACCCATTTGGTGAAGTAGTCCATGGCTACGATAATATAAGCATGCCCCTCGGCCGAGTGAGGGTTACACATCATAAAATTGATGCCCCACTTCAGAAAAGGACCAATAAATGACAGAATGAAGACGAACGTGTGGCGTACGCAACTTGCATTTATAAATCTGGAAATCATGGCATTTACGAACTGCGACAATACAGTCCTTGAAAATGGATGGCCAAAAATAACCAGCATGAAGAATTTTCTATGTAGTAGCATAACCAGACATGTGACAGCCACAAGCGCCACTGTGACAATCATTCAGAGCTTTCTCATCTTCCTCGAGAGTCAAACATCGCCTGAGTATAGAATCGAATCCAACACGATAGAGGGTATCTCCAACGATACGATAAGATTGCGACTGATGGCTGATGCATCGACGGGCATCCTTCGTCAAATCAGATCTAAAATATGAAGTTTTGAGATAAATGATGATATCAACGTACCAAGGATCGATGGTGCTAATCAAGAAAAGTGAATCGTCTGGAATGGATTCCTCAGAATGAGAAGGAGAAGAGTCGGAAGGGAGAGAACAAAGTAAATCATAAAATACCAATGATTTCTTAGACTTGGCAGCAGTAAATTCCAAATCAAACTCTTGGAGGATAACAATCCACTTTGAGTATTTTCCCCCCAACAATTGTCGAGACAATATGTAGGCCATGGGGTTGCATTCAAAAATCACCGTCACTATATGCGAAAGAATATAATGATGAAAAAGTTGAACGGATTGAAAAACATCCGATGCTAACTTCTCGACATGAGAATAACATGTTTTGGTGTCGAGAAGGTTACAAGACAAGTAATAAATAACATGCTCATGACCATCATCATCGTCTTGTACAAAAACCATGGCAATCATGCTGAAAGTGGCAACTAAATAAAGGGAAAAATCATGATGATAATTGGGAGGGAAGAGGAGAGGATCATTGACCAACAATGTTTTAACACGTCAAAAGAGTTATTAGCGATCTCATCCCAGTAAAAAGGAACGCCCTACTTTAACAATCGTGTGAATCCTTTAGCTACTTCAGTATAGTTAGGTATAAAATGGCATAGAAAATTAGCTTTCCCTTGTAAAATATACAATGAATGCAATGAGGAAGGAGAGGGGAGATTAATAATAGCCTCAACCATGAGAGGATCTAGGCCAATTCTGTCTTTGGAAATGATAAACCCTAATAGTTTACCGGAATCAACGCAGAAGACACACTTGTGAGGATTAAGCCGAATGTTATAGTGTCTACAACGAAGAAAAATATGACGTAGATGGTGAGGATGATCTCGATGCTTAGATGAATGAGCCAGAAGGTCATCTAGATAAGGTTGAACAATGTGGTGAATATCATGAAAGGAACAAGACATCGCATGATGAAAGGTGGTACTGACATTCTTCAAACCAAAAGGAAGCTTCTTATATGCAAAGGTACCACAAGGACAGATAAATGCAGTATTTTTTTGATCAGTCGGGAGAATATTGATTTGATTATAACTCGAAAAATCGTCCATAATGGAAAAAATCTTGCTCCCCGCACATTCGTCAATGATTTGATCGATGAAGGGAGTGGGATAATTATCCGTAGGACAAGTTCGATTGATATCACGATAGTCAACACATACACGAAGAGTACCCTATTTCTTATCTACAGGAGAAATATTAGAGACCCATTCTATGAATGGAATTGGATAAATGAAACCAACTTTAAGAAGCTTTTCCACTCCAGCCTTGATGGCAGTAGCTTTCCTGGGATGCACTAGACAAAGATGTTGACGAACAAGTTTTGAACCAGGGTAATTATGAATTTCATGTACCATGATGTTAGGATCAATGCCAGGAATTTCTTCATATGACCATGCAAATACATCACGAAATTCACAAAAAAGGCTAGTATAGACTTCCACTTCATCAGAAGAACAAGCAACCCCAATATGGATGTTCTCGACGATTCCTGGTTTAATGGAAATGTCGATAGGCATCATCTGAGTAAAGTTACTCAAGTTACCTTATGAAAAAAATCATGGACTAGAACAGACGTTTGAAGCGGAGGAAAAGGAACCTGAGAGGCAAAATTCTCAAGATAGGTAGACATGGCCCCAAGACTTGGTATAAACGAGGAACGATGATGGCCATCATCCCATGGTAGATCGTCCAGAGATAGGGTTTCCACGATGGCCTCATCAGAAGGAAATACTTCTTTCAAAGGATCCAGTAAATCAAAATCACCAAGCCAAGGGGATTGAGAATAGACATCAAGAGTTATGCTCAAAGGAGTAGAATCAGAAGATGGAGCACCAAATGTGGCAACGAGTTCACAATAATCAATTTCAATCGGACTCAACGACATCGAATCTCCGAATGAATCGATTTTTTCAAGAGAAGGGATAACCCAGGGATCATCGATGCGAGAAATCATGTTGACCTGAATAGTATTTGGTGGTGGAAGGGGAAGAATACCCATGAGGATAGGGTCCTTGAAAATTCCTGGCCCAACGTTCTCGTAGGGAGTAGGAATCTTATCCACATACGAAACTTTGTTCTCGGAAGAGGAAGTGAATAAAGACAATTGATCGACAGTAATAATCTTTCCTTCGTGTGGGAACTTCAAAAGACGAAAGGGAGTGGATGGAACGCACAACGTGGCGTGAGTCCAACTGTGGCCGAGGAGAAGATTATAATTTAGTTTAGCATCAATGACTTCAACCTCGACGTTGAGTGTCTTCCCTTCTAATGTAATCAGTAAACTAGCGATAAAACCAAGAGGTTTAGATTCCCTTCCATCAAATGCTTTAAGGGCATTCGGTGAAGAAGTGAGAGCTAGAGAACCAATGGGTTTCCAGCAAGCATATGACATAACACAGGTGGATGCACCCTTGTCCATGACAACCCAGTGAATATTCAAACCATTAATACCAACTTGAATGATGAGCGCAATTTGGTGCAGGAGTCGCAGGACAAAATTCTCTAAAGCGAACGCGAGAAGGCTAGTGTCAGCATGATCGACCCCACCTATCATTGATAGCAAAGCCTTCCATTGTGATGGAAAACTCTGAAGTACTTCTAACGCATACATTGCGGATGGCACCTGAGCTGAATCCTCAAAAATACTGTAATGCTGAGCATCACAGGCGTTAGGATTATATGAAGACTTACGGAATGCGCCTTTGGAAGGTGATCGAACACCGGATTCGGCGCTAGGCTATTCAATCTCAAGGGAGCCAGAAGCAGGTGGAAGAGGAGGAGGACCATTAGTGATCTCCTTCCCCACTGCTTGACGCGGACCAAAATAATCTTTCGATCGAGTAGTAATGGAAATGGTTGCAGAACCGGTCATCATAAACACTTGTGAACCAAATGGGGCAGAGGACTGAGGGTGCTTTACTATCTGGTTCTGCTGAGTGAAAGGTTCTTTAAGAATGACTGGAGCTCCTTGGGTGCCATTGAGCAATCTAATCACTTCAGACTATCGAGGAAAGTCCTTGGTGAAGTGCTCATTATCACAGATCAAAAAAGGATACTTTGGTTTGCGTGGAGAACTATTAGCAGAATGAGGTTTTGAAGAATCTCGTTTTGGGGTATTGGCTTTAGCCTTACCTTTACCCTTATTCTTACCATTGGAAGTTTTATCTGTAGGATTGGCCTAAAAAACATTCACTTCAGCGGGTTTGCTAGAATTCCAAGTTGACTGAGAAGCTACATTATTGGAAGAAGTAGACTTCTGCTTCCCAGATTTGGATGAAGGAGACTTTTGAGAAGTATACGATATGGAACCAATAATACCATCAATGGATGGAGTCGCTGGCATTTTAGAAGTTCTGGGTCGAGGAGCATCAGGCAAGATGTCATATAAAGCACCCAACTGAGAGTAAACAAGATCAAGGTACTGGGCATAAGCAATGGCTTGTTCCTCGGTTACACATGCCCCCATAGCTATGTCTTTGGTAGTCTGATTGAAAAAGGAGGTGGTGAACCAATGAGTCAGAAGTTAATCATGTATCTCAAATTTGATCATGCAACAACGACACCTCCACTCATGAATATGATCTGAGATATGAGTAGCTCGGTCCTGTTTCAATGAAGTGAGGAGGTGCATCCCAGTCTCATAGTGGATAGGTAACTGAAAATGTGTAAAGAATGCCATGGCCAAAGAATTAAAATCTTGGAAAACTCCACGAGACAGCTCAATGTACCACTTTGCAGTGGCACCAGTAAGAGTTCGCTGGAAAAGACGAAGATGAATAGAATTGTCAACCCAAGAGTTAGAAGAAAACCACAAGTGTTATATCATAACATGCATTTGGGGGTCTTCACCAGATTTACCCTCAAATTTAGGACAATCACCAAGAATCTTGGTCGGAACCGGAGGCCAATATGGATTATGAAGAATGTGATCATTTGTCAATTTCGACACGTCGAGTAATTCCAACGTAGCAAGAAACGGTAATTGAGTATTAAAATTCATCGAAGATATTTGATAAGGACCTGTGTGTAAATTCCACCCAGTCCAAGAGGGATTCTATCCCCATACATTCTGTCCTGAAGAATTCTGATCATAGGGATTAGAAACAGGATAATTCAGTTGATACCAGGATATTGAGTCGAAGGAGACCACTGAGGTCCTTGTTGAGGGAAACGTTTTTGTTGCGGAATGTAAGCATGACTTTGAGGTTGCTGATACGCAGGTTGATATTGAGGTTGCTGGTACACAGATTGATTTTGAGGGTAAGGAATCTGAGGTGCGCTATATACTAGTTGATTTTGAGGGTCCAAAATTTGGGGAGTGTTATATACTTGTTGATGTGAAGCTTAAGGGTAATAAGCGCCCTGTAGTTGCATAGGTTGACCTTGTGGAGTAGGTTGAGAAGGTTACTGAGTAGGGTAAACAGGTAAAAATGACTGCGGAAACGAAGGAATCTGCTAGTGGGTAGGTTGTAATGGCTGTTGAGCTGGTTCAACCGGCTGTTGAAATGGTTGTTGAGGGTCACCAGGTTGACCTTGTGGTAAAGGTTGGCCTGATGGTTGAGATGGTCGAGGATGTCCCTGATGACCAGGTTGACCTGGAGAAGGACCATAGGATTGTCCTGGTTGCACAACATTAGGGCCATACTGCATGTGTGGCTATGATTGAGGTGCAACATGTTGTCCTTGTGATGGATAAACTTTCCCCCAAGACCAACAAATGATCCGAGTTGAACCAGAGGTTGACCCGAGAGACCAAAGGGTTTTCCATGTTGGACCAAAGGTTTTCCTTTTAAAGGTTGGATTTGTGGACTGTATGGTTGTCCCTATGGAACAAAAGCAGGGCCCTACTGAGCTGAAGGTTGTCCCTGAGAGGGTTGTCCTTGTAAGCCAGAGGGTTGCACAGGAAAATTGGGTCCCAAATGAGTAACAGAATAATAAGTGTTGGAATTGTTTTCATTGATGGCAAAGGAGATGACAAAGGAGGAGCACCTGAAACATCATTCAAGGGGTAGAAAGGCAGCAGAGACATCAGAGGAAACAGAGACAAAGAAAGATAGCAAAAGAGAGGCAGTTTTAGAGGAGCTTCAGGAGCAAGGAGCAGCATCAGACAAGGAAAAGAGGCAGACTAGGAAGTTGAAGGTCAGCAGAGAAGAACAGAGGAAGAGTACATTTATAGAGACAGGGCAGCAAAATGAGAGGCAGCAGAGAAAGCAACAGAGAAGGAAAAGATGAAGACTAGGAAGTTGAATAATGATTCACCAGTGATGTTTAAACTCTGGCCAACAAAAGTTTGTAAGTCAATTCACTGTATAATGAGGAAGCTGTTTCAGGATTATTGTGCATCTATCGAGTTACTTGTGTAAACATATGAGTTCTGGATGAATTATAGTTGACTTCTGTACAACCAAGTTGATAGTGATTCTGCATGGGATTGGAATAAATTGATGTCAGTGAAATTATCTAGTATGCCTAGCCATACCTGTAGAAGCAATTAGAGGGATTTTTATTTATTGGGATAAGACTGTGAAACTATATTTACTCTGGCACCACAGTACACGCTATTTTATATCTAGTGAATATTTAATGGTCATGCGAGGAAAGACCGACCATATCAGAATTGGTATGAATCCTCATGAGGGATTATGAAGGTCCGTTGGAAATTGAAGGAGACAATATAGAGGGAGGTGTTTCCGTCGAAGATGGAGGTTGTATAATAGAGGCACAAAAGAAATACAAGTGGGCAGAGTTAAGTCTAAATGGTGTATTGAGGAGTAGAACCAGAACCATGAGAGCGAAACCATGACCGAGAGGAACAATGAGTGTGGTTTGGAGTGAACGGTGACGGCGGTTTCCAGTTTACATCGCACAGCTTTTGTGGAGCAAGTGGTTTTCCGCATTCGCGAGCGATTCCATAGAAAGCTCGACATGTGGCGGCGGGCGAAGTTCCAAAACCGTTGTTCAATGCGCGCCATCGCACATTAACCATCGACCAAAGATGCGGAGCGATATTGACATAAGCCGTCGATCTGGAGGGAAGCGATCTGACGGTGATCATATTGGGAAGTAGCATAGAGTTTAACCAAAGGTACATGCATATGTATTCCATTGAAGTCTCGCCAATCGTATATGTGGGCCCAGAGCCAAAGGAATGTTATAAGCGGTTCAACTGAATTATAACTCAAGATATATATTTAAAATTCCCAAGGTCCGAAACATATATATGTGCTGATATATATATATATATGTAAAATATCGAATCTTGTATGATGCATCCATATGCAGATTTATTAACCATTGGAACCTTAGTTATAAGGTTCAACGATAGAATAAAAGTCAAGAATACATTAAAGATGTTTATTTGAGGGTTGTTGGGTTATTAAAATAGGGTGGGGAGATTAAGGTTGGAAGGTGGCGCATTCGTACTGTAGACGAATTGTACTGTGGGGAATACATTGAATTAAAAAGTTGTGGAAAATATTTAATTATCTACCGGAAGAAATGTGGAAGACCTGGGGAAAATGGGACTGTGCAGAGTTACCACTATCAATGAGTTGATAATTAAACTTTGTGTTTTCTGTATTTACCAAATTTGGACTTCTACAAAAAGGAGCTATTCCTTGTGACCCGAATCCTTACAATTGTATTGACAAAAATTCAGCATGCAAAGGTTGCCACTGCAGAAAATGAAACTATTGAAATTGCCCAGAAGTGATATTAAAAAATAGTTATATGTACCACAGTTATACAACTGCAATGAAGAAGAGAGCCTACAAGAACGAAAGGGAGAGAAACAACAGCAGAAAAGACAAATCCAGTCAAACCAAAATCCAGAAAAGAAGCTGATTGAAATTGAAGTGTGTAACTGAAAATATGAATGTAAATGTTGTAATTAAATTTTTTATTGTTTTTGATGCATTGGCAAGTATCCTAAGGAAAAGAAAAAAATTCCACTGTGGCATGAAAATCTGTACATATTGTTATTAATCTAAAATGAGTTAAATAAAAGGAATGAATAGACAGAAGCCAAAGAGTCATGACTGTTCACTCAAAATTCTTTGTGAAATACAAACAGTCATGTGAGGAACTCTATAAATAATATCAACTGGATATGCAGAAAGAGGTTAGAGAGAGTAAATCTAGAGAAGGTAGAATATAGAAGTGTGAGGCAGAGAAGATTAAGAAAATAAGAGCAAAAAGAGAAGCTACATAACAGAGCTAATATCTGAGGTAAATAAGCAAACATTCAGTTTGATAAATTGAGGAAGTTGGAGCTTCCCTATCAAGTTGCAGCTTGATAGCTGTTAGTTGTAGCTGACTGAGGTTGGAGCCTCCTGTAGGTTGGTGCCTGCAGAAAATTGAAGGGAGTTGGTGCTTCCTTGCAAATTGTAGCTTGCAGAATTGAGGTAGG
Source organism: Pinus albicaulis (assembly GCA_034641835.2). Lineage (NCBI taxonomy): Eukaryota > Viridiplantae > Streptophyta > Pinopsida > Pinales > Pinaceae > Pinus > Pinus albicaulis. The sequence goes on along the minus strand of CM076583.1, from coordinate 256,431,573 downwards.
AGACTCCTGTAGGTTGGTGCCTGTAGAAATATAGTGGTGAGAGGGAGTTGGAGCTTGCCTTTGCATCACAACAATAATAAGATGTGGTTTTCTCCATTTATGGGTTTCCGCTTACATCTGTTGTCTCTATGTGTGTTTCTTATGTGTTGATGTGATTCTTTCAATCTGCTTAATTGTTTGCTGCTCTCAACATAAGTATGGTGTCACATTAATTTAATATTAGTAGCAACATTTTAAGAATTTTCACATAGTAAGCTGTAAATAAGTTTGGTGAAAATTTTAAAAGGCTTATGTATGTATTAAACTGATTCACCCCCCCCACCCCCTCTCAGTTTAATTAAAGATTCAACAATAAGGATCATAAATGGCCTGATAAGGATCATAAATGGCCTGATAAGGTTCATAAATGGCCTGATAAGGATCTATAGGCGGCATATAAACTTGATTCCCACGGTCATCATAATGATGCGGATATGCATATATGGGAGTACCAACATCATCATAGCGATGAAAACGAGGATTTCTAGGAGGCGAGGGCTATTGAGAACCCTGAGAACTCTATTGAATAGTTAACATATATTCTTCAAAAGTTAGATTTCCAGGAAGCACAGGAGTAGTGGAAACTAAACTAGAAGCCACACAAACAGTAGGTTGGACTGGAACAGATTTACCTATTTACGCTACCACCATTGCTGGTGTGTGAGGAGGAGCGTTGTGCTGCTTTCCTACCTATCTGTGTTGCCATCGTTGATGGTGTGTGAGGAGTGCTGCACTCTATTGCCTACCTACCTATCTGCTCTGCCACCGTTGCTGGTGTGTGAGGAGGAGCACTGACTTCCTGCCTACCTAGAGGAGTGATATAGGCTGCCTACTACCTACTTCTCCCGGCGTCATCGTGCTAACTATTGTAGGCATGGACGGGGAATCTTGGTTATAATTTCTGGTAAAAATCAAGTTATTGATATATAGTTTTGGTCAAAAAAATTGAATGTTTGACAATCAGTCTGGCCAACTATTGTCACATGTGTGACTCTATGTTAGAATTGGTCATTCCAACAATAGAAAAATTTATTTACAGGAATTATTAACTACCAGATGTAATGAAGAAATGACATTGAAGATGACAACATTAAATATTGGAGGATGAATGGACAATCAATTTTGTGTGAGTTTTTGGAATAGAATCATGACCATGGTAAAGTATGAGCCATAATCTATAATTAGAGAAAATCTACATGTCATTTATTGTTTGTACGTGCTATAAGACCTAGAGAGGCATGCATACCCTTTGTTATGTTTTCCCTCTGTTAGAGAGTCTTAACACCCTGGAAGAACGTGTCATGCGGGATGGATACACTTGGGTGGCCCATATTGGTTTTAGACTCCATGAGGTGAAATGTATATCTAAGGGGAGTTCATCAAGAGGTTGGATGAACCATGTATGTGAAGGAATTCCTAATAGACTGGCGGTTGGAGCGGTTGGGAACCCATGCATTCTAGTAGATGGTTGTTCCTTTATATTGACATCGAAAACTGCATGAACAATATATAAAGTGTAATTACCAGACATGACCTGATGTAGATGTTGCATATGGATATCAAGAAAAGTAGTTATTAAGGGGGTGTGTTAGAAAATATAATTCCTACTTGTCTTAGTTGTGATTCTTTCTATGTATAAATTCTATTCCTATTCAATAGGAGTTAGCTAAACGTAAGTTCCTAGTTTGGTGTGAGGTTGAGATATTCTCTCAACCAACTTATTGTGCGTCCAAGATAGTTTTCCTATCTTTAGAGCATACTTGATGTAATATATATTTGTAATTCTCTTGATTAATGGAATTCAATGTGTATCTGATATTTCATCTGAACTCTGCACTAGATCAGATCACATGATTCTATTTTACTCAGAGGTATGTCGCACAACCAAGCTTCATTTCTCCCGAAAAGGAAACGAACCCTCCCTTATCAAATGGCCCTTCAGAGCCGCATGGTTTCGCTAATTAGGCATGGTCAACAAAAGTAAGGATGACAATCGAATTTCCCTAACCATAGTCTTCATAGTTGAATTTCCCTAACCAGTCTTCACATTGACACCAATATATCTATGGGGCACAAGGGCACTGCTCCACACTTCCACTACGGACCTGTTGAACCATTCAACAACTCTTACAAGGAAGAACAAGTACACCTTTCTCTGAATTCGGAAGTCTGTTTCACAATTAGCAACTACTTTATCACACTAAGACACATGCCCCACGGATAGGCTCAACATATGCAGTCAAACACTAACAACACCAAAAAGGCTCAGTCTTTTCTACTGCACCACACCACGATCAACTGCCACCCCAATGCTCCGATCTCTCCATCGGCCTTGTGGCTCCATGCATAGGAATATCAGATAATCTCCAATGGAATAACTCCACACTCAAATAGAAACACACACGCAACCTCACCAATCACAATTACCAACCCAAGACAAGCATGGAGCTTTGAGCCTTAGATTAGTTAACAACGTTGCACAGAGGAAGGCTTAGCTTCTCCACACATATCGACTTTTTACTAGAAGGTAGATCCACAAAGAAAATCAGTTAAAAACAACGATTAATCTATGATAGATTGACTCTCCAAATGCAGCAAATCCCAGGCGCTGCACCAATCCACCATGCTGCCAAGCAGTCACAAAAAAAATTCACCATGCTTCCGCTGTAGGTCTGACCACCAGCATCCACCACACTTTACCAAATCATTACCACTATTCTCACACAATCCAACACTGCTTACCAACTCCACGCTTCACCATATCAATAGCACGAGCACGTTGTGCCTTCAGAAAGTCATCAAACTTATGCTCCTCACCACACACACCAAAAACCTCCAACAAGATATCCACTGAAATACCATCTGAAGCTCTGATACCGTGATAAAAAACCAAGGAGAGATAGAATATGAGGTGAGCAAGAGGCCTCACCACAGGCACCGACAACCTACAACAAGCTCTCCACCCAAATTCCACCTAAATCTTTGATACCATGATAAAAAACCAAGGAGAAATAGAATATGAGATAAGAAAGAGGCTCTCGAGGTGAGTTATCTCGAGAATGCCAAAACACTCAACACTATATTTCATTCAATCAATCACCTCAAGAATGCCGAAACACTCAACAATATATTTCATTCAATCAAATTCTTTTACATATAAACTCATACATTAGCTTGGTGGTTTGAACCACTCCCTAAATAATAGGATCTTGTACCTAAATAGAAGATCTAGATCCTAACAACAAACAACCAAATACAATAATATAGAAAAGACTAGATTTATCCATTAATTCCAAAAGCATCCTCCCAATTTTTGGCTGAAAGAAGATTGAAACTCCTAAGACCTATTTTTTTAAGGATTTTTACCTAAAATTTAGATAGGAATATTGAAATCATGAGATTATCTAACTTTGAAACCTCGAGCTTCAAAACTAAAATATCATTTTTTACAATATTTATATAAATTAAAATATCCCAATACATATGGCATATATATCTAAAAATGTTTTCCTCGTACAATTTTTCCAATTTAAGAAACCTATTAGCCTCTCTTTGCACCTTTTGGAGCAATTCCGAGTATAATGTAATGTAAACATTTTAACTTAGTCAAATTAAAAAAAAAAAAAACCTATAAAAATAAAATAAGAATAAAAATAAGAAAGACCCATGGTATTGACCCATGGTATTCATGTGGAATATAGCCTATTTCAAGAGGAGAATTAAATCTACCAAACACCTATAGGGATCAAAGCCCGTGATATACAAATCTTTTTAGAGTTAAAAGAGATTTGGTAGATCTAGAGTTAAGATGGATCTAGGCTAGTTTATTCCATAAATGATTTTTACTTTTTAGTAAGAGTGAGATTTGATTCTTTAAAATTGAACAAAACAGATAGTAGTGATTTGGCAAACATGACTAGGGGAATGAGTCAAATTTGATTGGGTAAAATGATAGTAGTTTTGAGCACATGGTTTAGCATACTCATAGTTTTTCCCATGAAATTCATGAAACTAGGTCTTTAAAAGGTTAAGTGAAGAATCGATTGTAATAGGCCATAGAATGTGCGTGGTGAAACACATTTCGCTGGCTAAGAGATCGAATGGATTTCTGTTAGCTGAGGATTCATGTAATAAAGCCTTTCAAAAGCTAGGTAAAGACCTAATGTAATAAGCCAAGAGATGTGAGCGTTGAGGACTCACTCGACTAATAAATCTAATGGAGTTGACTAATAAATCTAATGGAGTTGACTTAGCTATGATTTTGACTAAAGTTAGGTTTTTCTAGAATAAATACTATATTCAATGTATTTATGTGTTATGTCTTGTGGTTGGTTTAATGTTCTTTTCAGTAAATATTTTCTCTCTAGTGGTAAATTTTTGAAAAAAAAAAATGTTATTTATTTCTTAATTTAAAATTTATTTCTTGCTTCTTACTATAGTCCTGGAATATGTATGGGGCTCAGTATCTTCCGGGATTGTTTTCTCTTGTTGGTGAGAGCATTTTCATGCACTGTTTTTTCTTGCTGCCAGAGTATTTCTGGCACTGTTTTTTCTTTCTCGAGTTTGAAGAGAGAAGTCCAATCATATTTCTTTTATTACTCATATTCGAAAAGGAAATTCAAAATATCACTATCTCAACGAATTTTAATTAAAAACCTATATATTGTATACTTTTGAAAATTTATTTTTTCTGATGTAAATATATACCCAGATAAAGTGCGTTAGCTCTCCTAAGATACTGTGATAGATTCAATGAAAATTCCCGGGTTGGTTTTATATAGAGAGCTATAACTGTTTTAACATTTGTAATATACTGTTTGGCCAGGGAGATATGGCGATTTTATTTTATTTTATTTTATTTCTTTCGTAAATTCGATTAAAAAAACAATTTGAAAAATGAAACTCAGGACCCATTAACCCACCAATTTCAAAAAACAAAAATAAAAAATCCATAAACCAAGCAATTTCAAAAATAAAATCAGGCTCCATAAACCCAACAATTTCATGATCTCATTTATTTTTGAAATTGTTAGGTTTATGGAGCCTGATTTTATTTTCGAAATTGCTTGGTTCATGGATCTTGACATTCATTTTTGAAATTGTTTTTTAATCGAATTTACTAAGCAAAAGAAAAAGATCAATGGAAGAACTAACGAATTCTTTGAATACTGGTACCTTTGGTTTCCACTTAAAAAAACCATATCTCCTATTACACGTGTTAAGACAGTTATAGACCTCTACATAAAACAATCTGGAAATTTTCATTGAACCTAAATCTGGAAATTTTCATTGAACCTAATGCACTGTATCTGCGTATATTTACATCAGCAAAATTTATATAGGAATATCATTTTAGACAAGTTTTTAATTAAATATTGTGATATTTTGAATTAAATTCTCTAAATATTTCATAATGTCATAGGAGAAATATGAAAGATAAAAAAAATAGGAATAGACACTTATTCTCAAATACCATAAAAAATTTTTGGTTAAGATTGGACAACCAGAGTTATGGGAAGCAAATATTAATCAACTCTGTAAACACGTGGTCCTATAAAAATGAGAAATCTACATAACAATAGTCATTGGACCCAATAAATACATCAAGAAATTAGTTTGAAAATTAAGTTTGCATGCACCCAAAAATTCTTACCATTACCATTGATGGAGGTTTACGAGGTTTACATCTTATTTCGTTAACAAGTAGGTAATTTATCTCGTGTATATATTCAAGTAATTTTAAAACAATTTTTAATCTTATTTTTAAATGTTAGGTTTTTCATTACACTAAAATTTACAAAATTTAGTAAATTTTTAAACTATTATCATTACTTTTTTCATTATTTGAAGGAGATTTCATATACATAAAGAAAACTACTGAACATTCTTTCTTTTTCAATTCAATAGAAACCTAAAAAATTGAATATGATACAAAATAACAATATGTCAAAGATCCTATCCATTCTATTTGTGCATATATATCCATTGCTATACGTTTGAGTGGTCCCAAAAAAATCTCAAATTGAAAAATGATATAGAATTCCTAATAACATAAGTGTGAAAATCCAACGACCCTGTCAAAAGCAAATCTGGAAATAAACATTTCCTTTGTTTAAAATAATACAAATCTAAAAATATGTTATGTCTCCAAACTTTTTTTTGTTTTACATAATATAAGAATTCTACTATATCAATATAGAGTTCTACTATATTAATATGACAACCACTCTTACCATATATATATTTCAGTGCTTGATCTTAAGTTTTTTTATTCAAATTAAGGTTTTGGTACTTTTGGGATCCGTGAGACACATTGTATAGCACCTCATTATTAATACACTTCCAAAAGTGGAAATGTGACTGTTACGCTACCTATAGGTTTTCATCATATGATTAATTCCATCCTCATTATAACTATATCCACACTATTAGGAAATATTAGGCTTTTATAAGGTAAATAGAATATGTTAATCTTACACTAATTTCCCAAATTCTATATATTTTTTTCATGGGCTCTCTTAACTTTGGTTAAATGTGGCATCTCCCTATGCATGTATCATTTCAAGAAACATATGTTTGGGGCAGGTTTGAATTTAATTTTTAGACTAGGGTGCCCAATAGTTATAGGCTAACTCACGTGATTAAGGTGAATGGCCTTAAGCCTCCACCTAGTCAACGGGTTGTATGGACGGTGATTAAGGTGAATGGCCTTATGCTTCCACCTAGTCAATGGGTTGTATGGACGGTTCTGATGATCGGTCCATGATCTAACGATCTTAGTGGTTAGCTGTAAATATAACCTCCCATGATCTAACGACTTTAGTGGTTGTAACTATAACTTTCTTTTGGTTTTTTTAATTTGGACAACAGGAAATTTGGAGTTTTTTTTTTTTTTTTCTTGATGTGGTCAAAATGGACAGAATTTACCCATGGTACTTACTATGATATTTTTCCATGGGATTTTCCCATAATATTTACTTTTGTTTTTGGAGAGAAAATAATAAAATAAGGTTTCTAGAGAATCCTTCAAGTCTATTAAAGGGGATGGAAGCTAGGCCTTTGAATTATATGAAGTTTGTTTGTTTTATTGTGTTTTTTTGATAACTTGGTGTTGCCAGTTCTTCATTATCTTAGATTTGTCATTGTTGAGCATATGTGCATGCCATTTGCAAGGGTTCCAATGTTATTGTATGAGAAAGTGTTATTTTATTTTTAGCTAATAATATAAATAAAAGGTTATATTTCTTGATCATCTCTTTGTTCTTGTTCTTGTTGAAAGTTTATTTTAAATCACACACTAAGCTTCCTAAATCTATTGAAATTTTTAAAATGGGATCTTACAGTGGTATGAGAGTGTGCATCCTAAGAGCCTGAATTTTTTTTCGAGCATATCATTGTTTGTTTGATTTTTTTTTTTTTTACAAGATTGAGAATCCTTGTGGTAGCTTTATGTGGGATTTATTTTCACTGTACCCTACATTTCCCAACTTCGATGATACCATATATCACCCTAGCTAGTTCGATTCATTTTCCATTTAATCGATTTCATGGAGGTGATTTAGATGAGGTGAAAGCTTTCAAGGGGGTTAAAATCTTGGTTGCCATGAATATCAGTAGCGGTTCAAATAAAGTAGGGTTCAGGGGTCGTGGGGGCCACAAAAAAATTTTTGTAGATGAGAGATTGTTTTCCATTGACTCGAGGTATTTTCATTCTTGTTCCAATTAGTTGTCAAGGCTAAAGGCTTCCCCAATCACAGGAGAAAACTAAATATATACAAAATATAACTGTTTCCAATGGTGGCAAGGTGAAACAGATTATTTTTTGGAGGGGAGGAGGGGGGATTAGGGGGATTCTGTCACAGGTGAAATATAAAGAGGTAGGTCGCTGAGCAAAGCCAAGATCGATGCCTTAAGTATTATACAAGGGATTCAGGCTCCATGGAAGCACTGGAAGGAATCAATGTATGCTTGACGGACGATCGAAACCATGAGAATCAAATCATAGGGCCCTAAGGCTGTTTGCAACAATGTTCGATTTTCATAGTATGAGTTCCCATAAAATATTACTACCACTGCGTATCTTTTCATCATAGAGATATTTTCGTGCCTGAACATGACACATTTAATTACAGAGCGCGAACATATCTGAAAGTCAAGGGACAAGAGGTCATTTAGGCATCATAATCACTGCCAGGAGACTTCACTTGAAAAATCCACCACTGTCAGAATTTCAAAATGATTCCAAACAACAAAGGAAATAAAATTCCTCAACTTTAACACAGAGATTCAATTAAAAATAAAATTGTTGGACAGAGATGGCACAAAATCACTTCTATTCCATTAAAATAAAACACTTTGTTACAAACTAAAGTTCTTCCTCTTCTAAGGGACTACAAAAAAAATTCTCATGACGGCTACAAAACGCAGTGCAATACTCTCTTTTAAGCTACTCTCTATCTCATAAAAACTGCACACACAATGATCTAACCTTGTTTCTGCCTTCTGGCTTTTCAAAAATTACACACAGTCCACTGCATACAACCTTTGGGTTTTTCCTTTTTATGACACATAAAATGAATTAAGTAAAAATACTGGATTATATATATATTATAAACTTTAGAAGTTTATAATATATATATATATATATATATATATACCTTAAAGTCAGATTACTTTGAAATAAAATGTGTCGTGGCATTGAAAAAAAAAACAAAATTTAAACCTAAGTTCTGAACCTTTATCGCAGACTTAAAACCAAAAATTAAATCCCTTTTCATAATGATTCCGCATTCCAATTTCCCCATTGTTGATTGGGCATTCAACCTATGTGATCGCTCCCTCATTGGCTGGAGGTGTAGCCCTCACAGAATTCAAACAAGATTTAAGTGGATTGAATGAACGTTTATTAGGTCTGAAATTTGATTTGGGTGACTGGACTCCAAGGCTATGCGATAGCCTTGTGATTGGTTGTTGGTGGAGCCCACGGCTTCGTGACTTGGCAAGGTGGGCCATGGTTCATCGCATGGTTTGGAGGGTGCTGACGTAGGCAGAGGTTTGTGTGGACGATTTTTGATTGGTCGTTGGTGAGAGTACGTGGACCATGGGCTCCACACTAATGATGTGTCCCATTCAAAATTCAATGAAACGACGGTAAAATAAAATGGTGTTTGGTGTAGGTATTAAAGGCGCAGATGGAAAAGTTTTAAATGTGAATGTTGCATGGATCAACCACAGAATTTACAAATCAAAATAGGGCTATGGCCCATGACAAAAAATATAAACTTGTAGGGTTTAAAGATGTGGTTTTAATGTTCGGTGGAGTATAAATAGAAACAAGAAATTTTTCGTTGTTCACTGTCCTTCAACATTTCCATCAGAATTTATGTTTTGTCCTCCTGCACAATGTTGTAGTTGAATTTAAAAATTCAACATTCCCCCTTAAATTCAACTGCTAGATTATCTCGCATACCCAGACATTTTATCAAATAATTAAAACGTTTATGCCCCAATGGTTTTGCTAAAATGTCTACAAACTGCTCCTCAGTTCTGCAATGTTGCAAAACAATTTCCCCATTGTTCACTAGCTCTCTGATGTAGTGATAGTTGGCATCGATGTATTTCGTTCTCTTGTGAAACACTGAATTCCTTGACAATGCTATTGCTGAGCTATTATCACAATAAATTGTTGTGCCTTTTACTTGTTCATGACAAAAACTTCTCAACAGTCTTCTCATCCAAACTGCTTGACATGTTGCTACTGTAGCTGCCACATGCTCTGCCTCTACTGTTGATAAAGCAAAAATTGGTTGTTTCTTAGAAGCCCATGAAATGGCTCCTGATCCCATATCAAAAAAATATCCAAAGATGATTTTCTTGTCATCTATACTTCCAGCCCAATCACTGTCAATATATCCAATTAATTCAAAATTTTCTGAAGTGGTTTATAAAATATCATACCTCTTTGTTCCTTTCACATACCTTAGAATTATTTTTGCTGCTTGCCAATGTGCCTCCCTTGGCCTTTCCATAAATTTGGAAATTAAACTCACAACATGCATAATATCTGGCCTACTTGCAGTCAAACACATGAGGCTACCAAATATGCTCTTATATAAACTTGGATCAAAATCCTTGCTACTTTCCTCTTTGCTTAACTTTTATCCCATCACTGTAGCAGTAATTTCTGCCTTGCAATCATGCATATTAAATCTTTACAAAACTTCATTTACATATTTGGTTTGAGAGATAAAAATCTTGTTTTCATTTTTCTCTACTTCTATTCCTAAGAAGTATTTTAGCAATCCCATATCAGTCATCTCAAATTCATCCTTCATGACTGTTTTAAAATTCTCAATGAGGTAAGCATCATTACATGTGAATATCACATCATCAACATATAAAACAACAATCAACATCTTACCATCTTTCTCTTTGAAGCATAATGTGGGTTCTCCTTCACATTTTTCAAACCCATTTTCTAGTAGATAGGCATCTATCCTAGTGTGCCATACTCTTGGTTCTTGTTTCATCCCTTAAAGAGATTTCTTCAATCTGCAAACTTTGTGCTCTTCGCCTTCTTTATCATAGCCTAGAGGTTGTTCAACATAAACCTCTTCCATCAATACTCCATTCAGGAATGTTTATTTCACATCCATTTGGTAAACCTTCCACTTTTTTTGTGCTACTATGGACAACACTGCTCTTACTGTTTCCATTCTTGCAACCGGTGCAAACGTTTCCTCATAATCTCTTCCTTGTTGTTTCTTGTAGCCTTTGACAACAAGTCTAGCCTTGTGCCTTTCAATATTACCTTCAACATTGCTTTTGGTTTTGTAAACCCATTTTATTCCAATCACTTGCTTGCCTTTAGGAAGATCAACTAATTCCCATGTCTTATTTTTCTCTATGCCATTCATTTCTTAATCCATAGAATCTATCCATTTCTTATCTTTTATAGCTTCTTCAAAATGAATATGATATTCAACATGGAAATATAATGAAAATAAATAGTTCATACCTTCATTTGCTACCTCTTGCTCATAAATATCATTCAAAATTCTGAATCTGGTTCCTCTTTCACTTGCTGAGCCTGTGCTTGTAGAAGCACTCAAATATTCTCCTTGTGATGTGCTTGGAGAAGCACTGTCATCACTTCTCAAGGGTGTTCTCATACTTGCTTGTCGTGTCCCTTGCTATCCTTGTGTTGGTGGAGGTGGTGCTGCTAATGAGGGATGTGTTTTAGCCATTTCTTCCTCATTATCATCATGAGACAAACAACTTTTAAAATTCATTGTTTTCTCTATGCTTCCATCCCAAACTTCTTCCTCAATGAACTATACATATTTTCTTATAACAAACTTCTTGGTGGATAGGTTATATAATATGTATTCCTTGGATTCTTCACTGTATCCAATAAATATGTACTTCTCCCCCTTACTGTCCAACTTATTCCTTAGCTGATCTAGAATGTGTGCATAAGTCACACAACCAAAAACTATCATGTGGGTGACAAATTGTTTTATGCCACTCCATGCTTCTTCCGGAACTCTATTCATTACAGCTTTGGTTGAGCATCTATTCGAGATGTATGTTGCACAATGTACAACTTCAGCCCAATACTCATTTGGAATTTTTTTTTCTTTCAACATACTTCTTACCATGTCCATGATGGTTCTATTTTTCCTTTCAGCAAATCCATTTTGTTGTGGTGTATACCTTGTTTTAAATTGCTTGTGTATCCCATTTTCTATGAAAAAACGCATAAATTATTTTTGAGATATAATCTCCTCCTTTTTCTGTTCTTAAGACCTTAATATGTTGCCCACTTTGTTTCTCTACAAGAGCCTTAAAGTGGCAGAATTTATCAAACACTTCACTCTTAAATTTCAATAAATAAACCCAAGTTTTTCTTGTGTAATCATCAATAAAAGTCAGCATATAGTGATTGCTTGCTAGTGATGGTGTTTGCATTGGTCCACACAAATCTGAATGGACAATTTCTAAGGGTGTCTTTACCCTTATGCTCTTTCCTGATGGAAATATTTTGATGTGTTGTTTGCCCAAGATGCAGTCTTCACATTAATTGTCCATTTTTTCAATCAATGGTAATCCCTTTACCATTCCTTTCCTATGCAACAAATTCAAACCTCCAAAGTTGAGATGTCCAAATCTCAAGTGCCATAACCAATTTTCATCCGTTGCTTCTCTTTGGTAAGTCTCTCGTGTCACTACTGCAATGGCATCTTCTTTCTTCAAATCTGCTCTCATCTTGAGAGGGAACATTCTGTTCCTTTTCATCTTCACTTGTGCAATGCATTGTTTGCTTGGTGGTTTATCCATGATGGTGCATACATCATCTTCAAAGAAAACATTGTACCCATTTTGAATGAGTTGTCCAATGCTCTAGAGGTTACACTTCATACAAGGCACATAATAAACATATGATATGGATCTTCCTTCTCCTTTCTTTGTCAAAAAACTTACTCTGCATTTTCCCATGACAAAGACCTTACTGTATGTCCCCAATGTTACTTGAGACTTTACATTTTCATCCAACATGGATAACATGGAAATGTTTGCAGTCATATGGTTGCTACATCCTGAATCTAGAAACCATATATCTTCATTTTTCTCTTCAGCCAAATTACATGCTAAAAACAATTTTTCTTGACTGATATTTTCTTTTGTAAAATTAGCACTAGGTCTATTGCTCATGTCACTATGTTTCTTTCTACATTCATTGGCATAATGGCCATACTTATTACAGTAATGACATTGGACTTGGGATTTATCATACCTTTGTCCATGTGCTTGATTTTTTCCACCTTGCTGGCTGCTACCTTGGCCTTGGTTCTAATTTTGATTACTCTCCCTTCCATTTGTATTTGCAGGTTTGTTTCTTCCTCCTCTGTTTTGGCTTCTGCCTCTTCATTTTCCTCTATAGTTTTCTCTGCCTTGACCTCTTCCTCTTCCAAAGGACATTTGGGTCTTGAAGGCATGCTCCAAATATGAGTTTGATGTTCTAGCCAATATTTGTCCATGTTTCATCAGTGATGCATGTAGCTCATCAGCTATAAACTTTGAGAGATTCTTTGTCTCTTCAATGGTTCTGACTATCACATCAATCCTTGAGGGTAAGCTTCTCAATAATTTCTCCACTATTCTTCTTTCTTCTACTGTCTCTCCATGAGATCTCATTTGGCGGACCAACCCAATCAGTAAAGAATGAGTTTATTGTATCAGACTCTTTCATGCAAATAACCTCAAAATCCCTTCTCATTAATTGAAGCTTTGTTGTCTTTACCTTCTCCATACCTTGGTAGGTTTTTTGGAGAGTATCTCATGCATCCTTGGACCTCTTTACTGCTAAAATCATTGGAAATACACTTTCATGCACTGCTTGATATATATAGAAGAGGGATTTTGAGTCCTTCGTCCTATTTTTCTTCAGAAAATCCTTCTCTACCTGTGTTAAGGCATTAAATGTATTTTCATCTATTGGTTCTTCTATACCATCTTCAAGTAGCTCCCATAAATCTTGAGAGGAAAGCAGTGCTCTCATTGTGATTGCCCAACAGTCATAGTTCTTCCCATTGAATTATGGGAGTTGAGTATTTCCTATACTCATGCTTGTGTTGGTTCCTTCCATAGCTAGCTTATTGAACTATGTCTTTTTAAAAAAAAAATTGACTATGTTCTTCGACAAACTATCTCTCTGCTTGAGAGATAAAATTTGTCTCTGAGGACTGCACTTTAAAACAAAAAACTCTATTTTGATAAATACCTGGACTTTGTTGAGCCTTCACCCTGCTGGAGAACTGCTTCAACAACTCCTTCCTTCAATTCTTTGACAAACTTCAAAGAGCCTCGACTATCTCCGATACCATGTCAAAATTTCTGAATGATTCCAAACAACAAAGGAAATAAAATTCCTCCACTTCAACACAAAGATTCAATTAAAAATAAAATTTTTGGATAGAGATGGCACAAAATCACTTCTATTCCATTAAAATAAAACACTCTATTAGAAATTGAATTTCTTCCTCTTTTGAGGGAATACAAAAAAAAATCCGATGATTGCGACAAAACGCAGTGCAATACTCTCTTTTAAGATGCACTCTGTCTCATAAAAACTGCACACACAATGCTCTAACCTTGTTTCTGCCTTCTGGCTTTTCAAACATTACACACACTCCACTGCATACAACCTTCAGGCTTTTCCTTTTTATATGACACATAAAAGGAATTAAGTCAAACTATTGAATTATATATATATATATATATATATATATATAACATATATATATATCCTAAAGTCAAATGACTTTGAAATAAAGTGTGTCGCGGCATTGAAAAACAAATAAAATTTAAATCTAAGCTCTGAACCTTTATCGCGGACTTAAAACCAAAAATTAAATCCCTTTTCATAATGATTTTGCATTCCAATTGCCTCATTGTTGATTGGGCATTCAACCTATGTGATTGCTCCCTCATTGGCTAGAGGTGGAGCCCGCATGGAATTTAAAAAATATTTAAGTGGATTGAATGAACGTTTATCGGGTCTGAAATTTGAGTTGGGTGACTACACTCCAAGGCTATGCGATAGCCTTGTGATTGGCTGCTGGTGGAGCCTGCCGCTTCGTGACTTGGCAAGGTGGGCCATGGTTCATCGCATGTTTTGGAGGGTGCTGACGTAGGCAGAGGTTTGTGCAAACGATTTTTTATTGGTCATTGGTGTGAGCAAGTGGACCATGGGCTCCACACTAATGATGTGTCCCATTCAAATTTCAATGAAATGGAAGTAAAAGAAAGTAGTGTTTGGTGTAGGTATTAAATTTGCAGATGGGAAAGTTTTAAATGTGAATGTTGCGTGGTTGAAACCACAGAATTTACAAATAAAAACAAGGCTATGGCCCATGATCAAAAATAGAAACTTGCAGGGTTTAAAGATGTGGTTTTAATGCTCGGTGGATTATAAACGAAAACAAGAAATTTTCTTGTCGTTCACTTTCCTTCAATATTTCCATCAGACTTGATGTCTTGTCCTCCTGCATAGTGTTGTAGTTGAATTTAAAAATTCAACAACCACATCATCCAACTTAGATCGATTCCTGGTAACAGAATCAACACGGAACTAAGTCAATCGTTTGTCCAATGGTTGGATTGGCGTAGTGGGTATCCTCATGCCATTTCATTGCACCGTATCCATGGAAGCAATGATAGAGTTCAGGTGTGGGAGTGATCTTTAATAGCCACGATTATTCATTTTGTAGTGTCGTTATTAGACCATTAAGCTTCCAAGTCTCCCATCTACAATGAAGAAGAATGGATATGGTGTGGTTGATCCCATAGGTCACCTTGGTAAAAATTGTTGAAGCCACCAAAAGTACTAAAATTTTACTTCATAGGAATTTGCTGGCATCGACATTTTTTTTAAAGGAGCAGGCTCATTTGTGAAGACTGCATCCATTTTGCGCAATTTGATTTGATTTCAGGGCTGACATGCCTCACACTTTCTGAATATTCACCGGATAATTGGATTCGAACTGTTACATTGAGATAGAGGCACAATGACTTAAATAGGGTCGATCATAGACTGTCCACACCCAAGGTTACAGTTACCTCAGCTTTGTGAAGAAAATAATATAATAGTACCAATCCTTCACTGATCATTGAGAAGACACTAATTCCATATGTAGTGAAGGGAAGGATCAAAATACAACTGTAGAATTCACCGGGCATCACGTAGAAAAGTTTACAAGTTGTGGGTTCATAAATATCAACAAAAAGGAGAGAGGGACCCCGCCATGGTTTGTAGCTAAAATCGAGCCAAGAAAATTCAAGTGTAGCATTGCAGCAGATAGTGACTATTTGGCTATATTTGCATTTGTTCAAGTTACAACTCATGGTACATTATGGTGGAGTTATCAATAACAAGCGTGTTGAATATCGTCAAGGGATTGCTGAACTATATGCAGCAGAAGGGACTACAAATGTGGGAATTCCAGATCTCATAGGTAGTGTACCTCTTTTGCATCCTCTCCATAGTGATTCATAACTAAGTCATATCCAAGCAACATTTTTAGATGTGCGTTGAAGCGACGTAGCACCAAGGTATATCCATGGGCCCAAATTATTGAAACCTCTGTCACATGGCTCCTATTTAACTAATAATTCTTCCATAATATTTAATGATGCTTAATATTTGTGTAATGGTTAAAGTAGGGGAAGTATTTTTTTTTTTTGGAAGCAAAGGTTTGATATTATTATTTATAGAAGGAGCAAAAAAAAGGGTGGGAAGAAAAAAAAAAGGAAGGAAAGCTAAGAGATTTTACTCATTTTTTTGGGAAGGAGGGGTGGAAACATTATTATAGCTCTTGCTATATTTGGGCCAAATTTGTTGAAGTGAAATATTTAGGAAGGCATAATTTTCAAAATTTTGATATAATCTCTCTAATCAGAATTAATGGATTCCTGCATATTTTTGTGCTTCTGTATGTGAAAAAATGGACTTTCTTGAAGAGACTTTGGAAAACATCCAAAAAGGTTTTCATGAACTAGTGACAATACCTCCATAAACCAAAATGATCGTCAAAGAAATAGATCATTCTAAAAAAGGGTCCATGTCATTATTCAATAGAATCACTCATGAGAAGTGAAGGAAGGAAAAGGAAGAGGAACTAAGCTCTTTGCACTTCGATCTTAATTCCAATGAACAAAGTTATCCATATACCTTCATAATTTGGAGGAATTAGATACATGCTTTCCTTGGGTGGGTGGGGCATAGAGAATGGAAGGAACTCTGTTGGGCCCTCAAGTAATCCATGCTTGCATTAATACAACTCAAACTTTGGGGAACTACAAGGAAAATACCCTCTAGCGGATGTTATAAAGGAGGGTTTTAGTGTTATAAAATTGGCCAAAATTGTCAAAAAAAGCATTTGCTACAACATCCGTTTACGGTTACAGAGGTTTTGGCAGAGCTTTTAAAGGAAATTCAACACAACTAAAAAAATTGGGTGGCTGGAGGTTATTACAAATGTTTTTTTCATCGGTGCGCTACTAAGGTGTCAACACATCGGTGTGTGTCATCTAGAAGGTGGCCTGGGGAGGTTGAAGGTGCATGCACCAAGCCGTCAAGGTATAAAACCACACCAAGCACAGTGTTTGTGATACAACGCACACGGTCATTCTAATTGGCCTTGGGATTTTTGCGGTGCCCATAGGTTGTCTCAATGCACCGATACGTAGACTTATAGAAATGCACTGGTGCGCAGTATCATACAAACACACCGACTGTTGTAATTCGTATTGGTATTTGTATGGTGCCCATAGGTTATAGAAATGCACCAATGCGTAGTATCACATAAATGCACTGGTGCGCAATATCACAAAAATGCACCGGTGTGCAATATCACACAAATTCACTGAGATTTATAATTGGTATTGGTATTTTTGTGGTGCCCATAGGTCATACAAATGCACCGATCTGTAGTCTCGCATAAACGCACTAGTGCACAATATCTCATAAATGCACCGATATTTATAATTGGAATTTGTTATTTGTGTGGTGCCTATAGGTCATAAAAACACACCAGTGCGTTGTATCATACAAATGCATCAGTGTACAGTAACTGACATGCACCGGTGTTCATTTTGTATCTTTTAGAAACATCGACCCGTGATAGTGAAATTATTGTGATTTTTTAAAATTCATTATTCATAAAAAGTTGACACATCTTATAATAGTATTCATATTAATTAAATTTTTATTAATGCATTTGAATGTGATATTTGGATTAATTTTTTATATCATATCATCAAATTTCACATCTTTTCATTATAATATTTAATCATCCATAAATTTAATCAGTGGTGTTACATTTCACAGTGACAATAGAGAACGCAATAGAATAAATTAGAACATATTTTATCATATATATATATATATATATATATATATATATATATATATATAAGACAGTCTTTTTCATACAAAATGGGACAGTTATTGGTATCCCTCTGTTTTTCAATTGGGACACTATGTCCATTACATTAAACAAAATTTCTGATTTCACAGACAAATATTTCAAAAAATACAACGCCTTGCGTTGATATCCAAACATAGTGATCATCATTCTTCGCTTGAACTCTTGTCACTACTAGAGATATTTCCATGAATTGGGTTATTTTCAGGAATGTTTTTTTCACGGTGCTGATTGTTTTCTTCTTCTTCACCTTCCATATACAAACATAAAAATAAACTTTAATGAGTGTATATACATTGGTGAGAATAATGAAAATTGCAGTATTAAATAATATACATCAATGTAAATAAAAAAGAAATTGTGTACCATAACAAGAATTGACTCATGAACTATACACATTCTTTCAAAACCATGTAGTATGCCATGTTTCAAGATTTCATGTGTTGGCAAAGTTCCATATTTTGTTTCCTACAAGTTTTATACCATATAAAAAATCATATATTTAATATAAAATATTTTTTTGTTCTATTAATTATAAATGGAGCTAAGTAAAATAATATCGATAAATTCTTACAAATTCCACAATTAATTTCTGATATGCCAACATATACTCACAACCCATATTTAACCCAATCTCAATCAATTCGTCTGATGGTTCTTCTTTGTATGTTAGCACATGTTTGAAGACATTCAATGATTATTTTTGTCAAACAACTTAAAAAATACAAAAATGAAATCATGTTAAGTTTTTATAAGGAAATAACTATTACTCACAAACCTAGATATCAACCCTTTTCTTCCTTGTTGTCCTGTTTTTTTTGTTGAATGGGTTCCATTTTCTTTTCTTTCCTAGAAGAAAATACTTGAAAATTAATATTTAATGCTAAATTGTTTAATTATTGTACCTAATGATCGAAAACTTCAATGATTACATATTACATTTGAAGCACGTTGTTGTTGCTATTTCTACCCCATCTGCCTTTTGATAATTTGAGCTTCTTCATTGTTTCTACTTTTTTATCTACTACAAGCGAGCGTGTTTGTGCAAGTGAGCCGAGTGTATATATATCCTTCTCCTTTTTTATTTTGGTGCTACAGTCCTTGAATTTACAGTTTTATGAAGGTTTTGTTTTGGGACCGAGTCTCTGTACATATATGTTTTCTCTGATTTCTGCTGAGAGGATGATGCTCCAATATATGTATCTCATGCTAGACTACTTTAATACTCATCTTCTATTTATGTTTTGGTCTATGGGGATCTACTATTGACTTGGATTTGGCACGGTTCAGGATTAGCAGCTTTATGTTAGATGTGTATGGGTTCTCATACTTTACAGTCATATGAAATTTTATCATCTGCTCATAGCTCTATCCTATTAAAGGATGATAGTTTTTATTTTCTTTGTTTCCTTCTTGCTATCATTTGATAGACAGGATGAATGTATTGCTCTTTTACTGATCTAATAGAATCAATGTTTTTTATTTCTGGAAAAAACATTTTATTTCTCAATCCAGTATCCTCGTACTGATCGTTAATGGCAACGATGTTATTTTGTATGAAATTTTGAATTCTAATAATAATACTAGAGAAGACTTACTATACCTCATTATTAATAAAATTTAATTTCAATTTCACTCTTATGTATTTCCGATTTTCTTATTTTTAATTTCTTTACTTTTTTTCATTCATTTTATGTTTCCCTTGTTTCGATCCTTAATGTCACTCTTGGAAACTATAACAAAGATCTATAATTTCTTTATTTTCAAGCTTCTGATGCAAAATTTGATAATTTACATCCAACTCTAGATTTGATAACAAAGATAAATAATTTCATTTATTTCATTCCATTTTCCTTTGATTCTTATATATATTTACATCCTAAAATTATAAGCTTTTTGGAATCACTACTTTGACTTTCTTAACTCAGTTAAAATTATAATTAGATTTATATTTTCTTACACAAATATATTCTTTTATAATTAAGCAAAAACCCTCTTGTACAAATATTTGTAGTCTCTTATACTCTGTGTTTTCCCTCCACACATGTACTGTACAAATTTTCTTTTTAATAATTACACTAGAAATATTTCTATTTACATCTCCATTATGATACTTAAATTAATTTAGGTATTTTGTGCGATGTATTTCCAGAACACAATTTATTTGAGTTAATTGCAACAGAATGAACATAACTAAGAAAATCACACAAAATTCAGCAACAAAATGAACAAAAATTCACACAGAATTCAGCAACAGAATGAACATAAATTCATACATAATTCAGCAATGGAATGAACAAAAATTCACACAGAAATTAGCAAGATAATGAACAGAAATTCACACAGAATTCATCAACAGAATGAACAAAAATTCACATAGAATGAATATAATTAAACACCACAAAGAAATTCACACAGATAATTCAACAACTAAGAATTCTTGTAATATTTAAATCAGTCCAATGTATTTCATTAATGTGCCTAAATTTACACCTTCCATGATGCTTGTAATCTTGTAAAATGTTAAAAGTGGAGTGTTTTATGATGTAATGGATATTAATAATCTAGATTATGTAGAGTGATATTATGATAGTGTAGGTTGATGTTCAGGTTGTAATTGTTGAGTGTTAACTTCTACAAGTTCTAAAGGCAGAGTCTATAAAGGGCCAGGTAGCTTATGGATCTCATATTTTCTCAAAGGTGACATATCCAGTAAATGCCCCTATAGTCAATCTTTGGAATATAAATATAAGTTCTTCATTTTAATATCCATAAACCACTACGACTTTAAGGAAAACCTTGTACATTTGTCATTTCTCCCTTCCCCCATAAAATTTTACGCAAAATTTAAGGCATGTGTAATTTTTATTTCATTTCTCCCATAAACTATAAGGAAACTTTTCATTTCTCCCACAAACTCACAAAAGTGTGACTTTTGACATAAATTCATCAACCACTACCACTAGTTGTTTTAGTAAGTGCATAAAATAATTTTGCAAACCATGTAAATTTCATTTCTCCCACAAACTAAAGGCTTTCTCTCATTAATTCAAGGAAAAATTTAAGGCCTAAAAATCGAACCTGAAGTGGCTCAACCCTCATAGGATTTTGAACTTTCATAAGATTTTAGTCTGTCTATTGAGTGTTAACTTCTACAAGTTCTAAAGGTAGAGTCTATAAAGGGACATGCAGTCTCTGGATTTCATCTTTTCTCAAAGGTGACATATCCAGTAAATTCCCCTATAGTCAATCTCTGGAATAGAAATAGAAGTTATTCATTTTAATATACATAAACCATTACCACTTTAAGGCAAACCTTCTACATGTGTCATTTTTTATGAAGATTCTCTCTCGTCTCATGAGGTTAGTGGTGGTTCAAATTCCCTTGGAGGGCCATCAATAAGTGTTGGCAGATTGCATTAAGGTGGCAATATGTATTCCCCCAAAGGCCAATCAACCAATGGTCGTGTTGGTTCTCAACCAATCAATGGTCATTCTGGTTCTTAGCAGGTTTGTTCTGGTTTTCAACAGTCTCAGGGTGGGAAAGATGCTAGCCAACCATATCAAGGTAGCCATCAATTTGAATATT